>JABFPJ010001690.1:0-23774 GCA_022817425.1 Gryon sp. ZL-2020 | reverse complement strand
TTATTTATTTTGAGTTTCGTATTTATATTTTCACAAACGATAAATTACTTTAACTTTTTCATATTTTCGACCATCGAATTTTTGACCAGCTACTTTACTTTGTAACATACAACGTTATATATTTCATGTAATAAATTTATTGTAAATAATAAATTATTAACTAATCCAATCAAAGAAAAAATTATTATATAAATATTCAAAATATTGATTATGCTTTATAGAAAAGTATATATTTTTTGGGATATACTTTTAAATTAACTTGTTAAAAAATATCGCAGTAGTTTTTTTTTGTAATAGGACCTACTTGTAACTTTAACTATTCATTTCATCAACACTCAAACTTTTGTTTTCTTCAGACCTACCGACTGTCCAATAAATAACCTCCTAAACTTAATTTCCCACGTAATCAATTTACTTCATTCAACAATCATAATCCCATTAACTACAACCCATCATCAATTCCCGAAGCCCAACGCCATCCCTTCGATCCAGAATTGCCGATTCTCCTATCTTCGTGTAAAGAGAAGACCAGGGTTCTTTACCTAATTTACCGCTTAAAGTGCAGTACTTATTCAGGATTCTAAAGACAGATTTAACCATAGCTTTGCTACTTTCAAGATAAGATCATAATGATAATTCTGTAAAAGTAAAATTCTTACGTCTATCTATTGGTACTAGTTTATTTATATTTATATAGCTTTTAATGAATATATAGTACGTAACAGAGATTTCTCGATTAAAAAAATAGAACATTTAGAAAAATAGAATATTTAGTTTCATATTAATATTAAAGTAATCTTAATAGATCTGATACTGGCTAAATAACGGTGAAAAAATATATATTTTTATACGAAAATCCTGCATAGAGGAGTGAAGAGCTTCAGAATAGGGTTTATAAGTTTGAGAAATCTCGACGAATTATCGAATCTCTCAATTGTTATTATGATTTAATTACTGCGATCAGGTTGAAAGAGTTGATTATTTACACCAAGGACACAGTAGTGTCTCTGGCCAAGTACAAAAGGAAACTTATTTTTTGTGCCAATAGGACTACATGTCTCTTTCCGGAAACAAACAAGTCCCGGTTTTTGACATTAAAAAATAGTAATAAGTAAATAAAAGATTATTATTTCTTTATATCATTGTATAGTCTGCACCAAGTACATGTTTTCTATATATACAAATCTTTTTTTGTTTAACTTTTGATTAGAAATTTGTTGGAAGCTTAATTTTGAAAGTTTCTAGCGTTGATTTTAATGAAACACGAATGGTATCGATGGCACGGTTCCGTTTGACCACAACCGGTCCATATCCACTTAACCCTATACATTCGTGTGTCGTTTCCGTGCAATTTATTTCCTATATTTATCGATTCTCCGAAGGCGAGTGCCGATCCGCCGGATATTGCGGGTGATGAGAGCCTCTGCGGAGAGAGAGAAGATAGTGCGTTGAGGGTGTAGAGCGGGGAACGGCGTGCGAAGATGGGTGAAGCTCGGGCTCTCTTCGTATCAGAAAAGGGGGTGATTGCGCGGAGAAGAGAAGGGAGGTTTCGTGGGAGGGCGGTGGCAGAATGTAGTAGAAGCAGGGGAACACACAGCAGTTTGGCAAATTTGGCGCACGCGCCAGACGACGAAGAGGACCCGGGATCGCCGGCAGAAGGAGCAACGAAGAAACAAACCAGCCAGCCAACCAACTCAGGGTGGAAGTCGGAGGGTGACACACACACCCTGCAGTCAGATGCGCGCACCCTCGCGTTTCCATGAACACGAAAAGCTGGATCGTTCGCTTCTTCCGGACACTGCACTCACCGAGTGCTTCAGTCGAATCCAGGCTCTCTCACGTGAAGGTTGTAAGCAACTTTTTATTCTTATTTTTCTTATTTTATCGGACACCGCGTTTCGCGACCAATGACCTTGAACAAACGATACCAAAAGTGCCGCGAAATATTGAACTTAACGAAATTCAGTGCCCATATTCAAAAATGGAAATGTTCAAATCCAGGGAGGAGCGGGGTGTTGTGTTTACTTAGACCGTTAACTCTTAAATAATCAAATCAGTATTAGGTGAGTTGTATGTTTTTCATTTACAATTTACTTTGATTTTACTGAGATGGAAAGGGCTTTTTGAGTTGGTACTAAATTCCTTTCACTGACAATTAAATATTCAATAAGTACAGACCTCAAAGTAAACGAGAATGTCAAACTTTGTAAGCACATACTAGATTTTAAACGTAAAGTTGAAAGCGCAATCCGGTAATTTCAACGATTTAAAAGATGTTACTTATGTCATTATTTATTCTCAGTAAAATTCTTTGTACAATTTAATAATTGTTACAAAACTTCTTATTATCTAGACGATAGAATCCTTTAATTGACATTTAAACTTTTATTTTTTTTTCTTTTCAAAATTGGATTATCTTTCATTTCAACTGACTGAATTCGTCTCGATAAAGCTGAAACTTTGAAGTAAAATTATGTTTTACTTACTTACAGTTGATTGGAAAACGATTGGTAGGTGAGACAGTTAATTACACTAAATATATCGACGGCTGAGATAATGAGTTTCTCTTTAGCTTCGCAGAATGTTATTTTGTCCCTCGTATGAGATGCTATTTACAGCAACCCCAAAAGTGACAGAGAAGCACATTATATCCCGGCCAATGAGCATGACAGTTCTCATAAGGGTGGCGGGCAAATATCAAGACTGCTCGAAAATCAGTCGAAAGTACTAACGAGCCATGGTTTTGTCATTTGCATATTTTAATTTATGACTTGATAAAAAGGTCAGTATCCGAACGCCTACTACCTACCACAAATTCTGAGATAGCGCATATAATTAAAATGACAAATCAAAGGCGAAAAGGAACAAAAAAGAAGAGTTAAGCTTTTGCAAATTAAAGTGTTCAATTACTTTGACAAAGTAGTCAAAATTTGGGAAGGAAAAACTGGAATTACTTTCTCGGTCACAAGTAATAGACGGTATGAAGCCCATTTATAACTGAAATTATGATGCAATTTTTTTGTCGAGTTTCCCGACAGACAAACGAGATGTATCCGTCGACCGAACGCTGATTCCGAATTCGTTTTCCGGCGGATCGACAAATTCTCGGACTATTAATTGATCGCGTATATCATTGCTCATCGAAGCGACATAATTCACGGAAATGAGTCGTTCTGAATTAATTCCGGAGATTTGGTAGACTAACTTCGACCTATTTTCCAATGATTTCAAAGTATTTAGCTGAAATAATTGTAAGAAAGAGTTTTAAGTAATGCGATTATTTTAGATAATCTTCTGGTCTTGTTTTATAAGTATAGATATGCCAAAACCACAAGGACATTCTAGCCAACGATGAGAATTTGATTAAGCTATATACAAAATTTCGAACAATATGTAGGTAAAGAACGAGTTCATGATCGCATAATTACGTCTTATCTCTTGATAAAGATATTTAATTTTAAGTATCACTTATGAGAAGTTTCTGCAGATAAGATATTGATTTTTCATATCTTCCTGACTTTCGAGAGTACAATTGTTTTTCTTTGAAAAAGTATTAAAGTAATGCAAATAATATAGACTTGTTGAACATTTTTATTATTACAAAATGGAAAAAATGAATTTAATAAATTAACTAGCTTTATAAAAAAATATTAAACTTAATAAAATGTAAAAAATGTAAAATAAAAAAATTAATGTTAATTAACTTCTTCATCTTTCGGAAAATGAAATTTATTTTATTTTCTTCCTGATTGAAAATGATAAGTAGAAAAAATGAATAATTAGTTTTAGAAGCATTCTTATATTAAAAACTTTGTACTAAAATACATTTTAATAAGAAAACTCAAAATTACTGTTTGAAACTTCATTTGTTATTATGCATATATAATTAAGAAAAATAACGAAGATTTATCATTATGCAAAAAACTTGTGCTAATATGAAACCCAATTTAACTTGCATATTGAGATGATAGAAATGAATTTATTTAATATTAAATTGTTGAACTTTACTCGACTTTGTTTAAATCATTTCCAATTTATTATTGACTTCAATTGTTGACCATTATCAAATTCCTATTTATTGTTTGATTATAATTTTGAATTTGTTATCAGATATTTTTGAATATAAAATATACTAATCAAAAAACAAATGCAAATAAATAGAACAATACATTTGGCAAACTATGCCTTATTTCTTCCTATGAGGATTCATCACATAAATTAAGACATTATAAAAATACTTTTTATTAGTTTTGTCCGTTCCCCCATAAAAGTGAAATTTGTCAAAGTCAAATATGTTGAAGACATGAATTGTGTCTTTCTTTTGCTAGCCAAAGTATCAAAGTTTTATTATTTTTGCTAAAATAAATGGAACGAATGATAAAAAAAGCGTGTTTCATGTATAATCGAATTGCCTGCGTGCAGGTTTTTCGTCCTGCGGCGATATAGCGGTCGCACCGAAATACCGTTGCCCTGAAAATTCGGTCTCAAGGGTGTAGCCCCCGAATCAACGAACAAACGGTATGTCCGTATTTTCCGTCTCTCTACCTCATTTCCCGGTTGGTTGCTGCTGCAGCTTTCCATCCCTTCGCTCATTAAATCATTTGTTCTCTGCTACCGTGTCCCCCGGCCTGAACCTCCCAGCATGAGCGCTACTGCTGTCAAACCCCGGTACCATCCTCCCGTTAGATCCGCCTGCGTCCTCTTCCGTCCGGTACGGTCCTTTCTTCCTTCCTTCCTTTTCCATGTTAAACCTTTTCATTCTATGGTCAGTGTCGCGATAACAACGACACAATTCACGATTTTCGCTTTGGCTTTCTGTTAGTGTCCGATGTTCTGTCAATTGATTCCACTCGGACGATAATGCTGTTTTACCAAAATTAGGTCATTGATGTGATTTAATGATTGTTTAGATTAAATTTACACTGTACTAAAGGTGTTTAATGTTATCATAATCTTAGAATAATCATCCAAGAAAAAGTCTCGTATCAAGAGACACGGTAGTGTCTCTAGCCAAGTTCAAAAAAACGATCATTTTTTACGGCCAGCACTACCGTGTCTCTTTTCAGATATTTGGCTTTTTATGAATGCACATATGTGTATAAGTAATCAAATATATATAAACAAAAATTTTTTTTTATTGTATAACAAGAATAATACTATTTCTTTTAAATTACATTTCGTATACTTGAAAATTGTTGGTGCATTTGTTACATATGTTTCGTTATATATCTGCTAAACAGATCATGTAAGATCTCATGGTAGATTTCATTTTAACACGAAACATAACAGAGAATATTGCATTCAAGAACTTACTTGAGATATACAGTCAGAAATTAAATTGTGTTTTCTCTTTCTTTCTTTTTCTGCGGATGCGAAATTGTTTGTCGAATCCAATTTTATTTACAAAGGTGAAGAATAATAAATATAGAGAAAAAAGAATTGCATAGTTATTAGTTAAGCATCGTTTTAGCAAGAATTTACATGTTCAATTTTATCGTATTAACCTTATTCTAGCTACGAACTCATCTTTTATAAACTAAACACATTCTTTTTCTACGATTCTACGTGAAATTTTATAGGAACTTTAATAGTCATCGTGAAAGAAAAGAGGGCTGTTACATTATAATGACATCATATGGCCGGGTAATCTCGGGAAAAATGTCGCGTAAGTGAAGTTTTCAACGTAATGTTCCTATTGTCAGCATAATCTAAATCGTAAGATTTCTGGCTGGAAAGGTGAGTCGATTATTCTTCGCGAATTTATTACTCATAAGATAAAGAAAAGTAGCCGTATGAACTATTTGAAAACTTTGCTTAATGCAATTTCTGTAACTAAGTCAGAAATTCATTAATCACATAATATCATTAAATGATAATAAACTTAACAAAAAATCGGGTGGAAAAGATATTAAAGAGTTAAAAATGAAATTCATAAGGATATTGAAGTAACTTCTCCCACGACGTTCTGTTTCTGATTAAAGTCATTAATTATGTTCAAATCTTTTGTTTGAAAATGCACAAATTACAATAGATAACTTATTCGAACAGTTTCTTCGTGAATATTTAATTGCCTTTACGTCTACCAGGTAAATCCAAAATTTCAATTAGAATTTCATTTAAGTTAAGATCAGAATTATATCTTGCGTGAATTCGACAAATTATTTCACTAATGTTTATTTGATATTATAAATAAAAGTAAGTATTCAGACCACCGAGCTGTCAAAAAGTGATGAAACACTTTAGAAGATATGACAAATATGTAGCTGAATGATTTTTGCGTTAATGTTGCAGAACTTTCGAGTGACTATATCTTGAATTCAATTAATCCAAGTCCTGTGCGCTTTTTACTATAATTCTCAACGCTCGAATTTAATTAAGGTTAATTCGGTTCGAGTAAATAGAACATAACGCTGGATTGAACAATTTGTGGCGAAACCTGCTAGAAAATCAATACAGGAACACGTGATTCGCGAAGCAAAAAGGAACTTATTCTTAGGGCGAAATGTTGTTCAATAATTTTACATCCTTTTCATTCAGTTTAAACATCCCTGCTCTTTTTACTTCCGTATTCGTACGAGCTGAAATCTGAAAACGTCGAAAAGTTTCCAAGTATTCAACTAAAAAATATCAAAGAACATTGAAATAAAGTTTTCGGAGTTTGCATTAAAGAATGATGCTTTGAGTAAAAAAGTTAGCGTAAGTTTTTCTGCGTTACCTAACAACGCTAATAAAGCATGTCAAATTTTAATTCAAGATTATTGTATTCACATTCCGGTAATGTTTCTTGAATATAGTATTATTATTTAACATAAAATTAAATAAAAAATAGTATTTCACAAGCTTCTAATTATTAAACGTAGAAAATGCATCTGCTTTTGTTAAAAAACACTTATATATCATCAAATTATTACGAATCACGGATTTTTGCTGTAAAATCATAAGAAGCTTTTTGTGCGTTAAATTATGATCAATTGAAAAATTTCATTCGCGCGTAATTTTTGGATTTCGGGGTGCATTTAAAATCGCACAAGCGTAACCGAGCGATTCAAACTGCGAACTGATTTGTGACGCGGAATATATTTTTTTAATTAAGTTCGTTGGTCTTCATTAATTATTCGTTTCTGTTGAAAATGGAGTTGGAAAATATGTCTTTGGGTCGAATGTGTGTATAATAAAGCCTGAACGGATGCAAGGTCGATAATCGATGCGGGTTTCTGTTACAAATGTTATGTCGGGCACGGGGGAATCACGATTTATGGTAGATCGATAATGTGGTTATTCGCAGAACACGCACGTACACATGCACATGTAGATGTGATGAGCTTCTCTCTGGCCCTTTTTTTCTGTCTCTGCCGCGCGATAGCACTGGAAAGTTTACGAGGTATTTCCCGTGATAACAAGCCGCGGTTGCGATCGACAAATTTTTGCGTCAATACCCGAATCACACGACCTATTATTTCACTGACAAAACAAGTTTTGGTTATGGTCTTTAGGGACGACTCTCTTTTTGTTCAGATTAATCAGTCGTTTTTGATATATTCTCGTTTTAAATGATTTATACACAGAAAACAGCCAAAATAACGAAGGACAGTTATGATTATTGTTAAGATAGCAATAAAAACTTTCAGAGTATGAATCAATACTTTTTTACATAATAATTGTTAATATTTTTTGATTATCATGTTTAATTTTAGCTTGCGTAATAATGACAAACTTTTTCAGGATATTTCGATATTATTATGGTTTTAAATATCAAATCTCCGAAGAATATTGTACAATATTTTGAAATATTTAGAGAATATTCTAAAAATACGTAAATTTATGAAATATTATCAAAATATCCTATATTTAACTATATTTTCAAATATTTATAGAATATTTTTAGAGAAAAAAATCTGAAATTATTGTTAAAAACATTATATTTAAAAAATCGAGACATTAAAGACGTTTTCATTTCAAAATCCCAAGAAATCCCAAATATTAATAAATATACTAATATCATTTTGAAAATATTTTGCGTTATTAGGTTTTCACTTACTTCGAGACAGCTTCACATTGTTTGACTTCAAATGTATTTGATGTTACAGGCATCTTCATTGTATTCCAGCCTAACTACTTCAGTACTGGTAGACACCTTCACTTATAGTTCTATTCTAACTGCGTCCTTATTTGTAGACAACTTCACTTCCAACTCAACTACATTCCTACTTATAAACAATTTCGCTTAGTTCAATCCTACTCTTCTTCATGCAGATAACTTCATTACTTCACTCAGCTCAATTAAACTATTTTCTTGGAAATAATTTCTTTTAGTTCTACCGTAAATCGATCTATTTTATTTCTTTATGAAATTTAAAATACATGTTGAATTTTATATGAATTTATATGAATATACAATTTCAAACTATACAATTTGATCTTTCTTTAATCTTATAGCGATACAAATACCTTTTAACATGTATAATAAAAACGCAAGACACTGTAATTTCATATGAAAATAGTATTAAATGAAAAATTTTTGGTTAAAGCTCATTACTGCACTCGTTTAAAAAGCACCATAACTCTAAGTGTCGAGTATGTGATGCGGGTGAAAATAGGAAGTGCCTAGTCGTTATGGGTACGCGTATTTTATGGCGTTAACGAGCAGCACGGCGTTTTGTCGACGATAAACCCCAAACGTGCGACATATGCCATTGGACACTGACATGACAGATATGAACGCGCCGGGAATTTTAATGTTGCAGCTTTTGTTTATGTAATTTAACGTTCTCAGTGTAACCCATTGACAGATTATGCAATCTAACATTTTTTTTTCATAAAATAAATTCTAGCCAGCTTCCCTTTTAAAAGCAATTAATTTTACCGTATCTTTAAAATCGAATTTTTTTTCAATGTATTTTATAAGTAAAATACAAAAAATAAAGTATGCTTACTAGTTTAAATGCATTAAAGTAATATACTCGCAGCATTTTATATATTTTTAAATATCAAAATTTTTTGATTTTGTTTGACATATGTTTGATTTTGTTTAAATTTCAAAATTAAACAGATGATAAATATATTTATCATCTATATAACTCTGTATTTAATATTTTATACTCAGAATATAAGATTAATATTTTTCAAACGTGTATTTGTGTTTTTAAAAATGTATTATAATTCATGTTAAATTTGACATTTTCATTCCAGATAAAATAGTATAATACATGTATTTGTAGAGGAATGAAATTAGACTTTGACATTTACAATTATTTATGTTCCTGTTACATTCGACCGAAGTTTTCATCCTTGTTAACATTGTACAAATGAATTATAAAATACAATCGAAGTGAGTTGTTAAAAGTTATAAATGACATCAGCGATACAATCACGATGAGAGCAAGTTTCATTTCAGTATTTGTACTGTGTCGAAATTATAAAAAATTTATTAGTTATCAATGAATTGTCAGGTTTTATCAATTCTTCATCATTACTTATTATACAGTCATTTTAATTTGTCATTATAAAGAATGTTAACATTACACATTGTACATTTTCTCTCAATATTTAACTTAAAAACTGAACATTCAGTTATTATTATCATCTACTTTTAACATTTTATTATATTATCATTAAAAGTGATCAAACTGATGAATAATTGTCTAGTTAAATATGTTATACAGAAATTTCAATAACGTTTTCAAATGCATTTAACATAATTAATATTGAAATAAAATGTATTAGAACATAATATGACTATTCTGATGAATAAACGTAACAAGATTTGTCGTTTAGATACATGATCAAACACGATCGTGTCGATCGTATTCCTCATTATCGGGCCGACGTTAATTTAAAACTCAATTTAAAAACACTCTTGCAATACAACGACGCATAAATTTTGCGTGAAATCTGTTGGGCAAATATTATTATTGCGATATCGCGTAATTGATCTCGTCGGCGTTTTATTGCGGAAGCGTCATTACGATATGTAATATTCTACAATAATATCGCGATTGTGTATCAGTTTGACGCGCTCCGGTTTATTATAATTTTGGGCTTTATCGATTGCAATGATTAATTGCTTCATTACGGGAATCTTACTTCATCAGATGTATCGCGGTTTGGAATTCATTTTGCATAATAAATGTGTTTCGCGATCAATTTCATCCGAATTGAAATGCATATAATGAATCAAAAAGCGATTTGAAATGACCAAAAAGGGGACATTTTTTCACGTTTCTATTAGAGGATATATATTATATATTTTGATTTGTGTTTGATTATCGTTATGTTTAGTTAGCTTCTAACGATTCAATATTCCCGACTCAGATGTGTAATTATATTTTTACGCAATTCGCTGTCGACTTATACGATTACTTGGCGAAATATGATATTTCATTTAGGAATTATCCTCATAGAACGTAAACCTACTAACGCGCGAATTGTCGTGGCTCCTCGTAAATTATGTCCGTAATTACAGGATTCCGTAAATTACGTAGTTGTGCATCATTAAAAGCGCGCTTTCGTTGCGTCGTCCCCGCTCGTATAAAAAAGAGGTGTATGTTTATTGCAAAACAGAATAAAAGTGTGCTGCTTTTGCCCGCGGACAAATTAATTATTGCTGAATTTACCCGAAACAAATTTACTTTATTGGCCTTTACACTGAACTTTTAATCAGGTCGACCACTTTTTTTTCATATATGCTATGTTCGTGGCTTAAATTTTAAATAAGAATAGTATAAAAGTAAAAATAAAAGTAAACATTGTTGAGTTTATATATGTCGTGTTTCTTATGTATGGCAAATAGCATTAAATTGAACCCGGTTTTTGTATCAAAATAGCGGCGAATTATAAGATTTTATCGTGCGGTGTTTTTGAATTATAGGAACATTGTAAAATTCTAGCAAAAATTATTAAGTCATTTATTGTTTGTTCAAATTTGTTCGATAAATTTAAATGAGAAATTTATTCAACGTTCAATAAGTTAACAAAGTCAATATAATCAACTCTCGAGGGAGAAATATTACATCGGTGCAACATTTAAAGCCTCGACTATGTTATTAAAAGATTTTATACACATTGAGATTGTTTGTTTTATGTATGATGGAGTTTATCAATGTTTAATGATCAAATAAGGTTCCTTTTTTTACAAATAATTAAATACATTCAATTTAAATAGAATATATAATAATAATAATAAAAATAATAATAAAAATAATAAAAAATAAATTCAATTTAAATTTAATACAAATAATAGTTAAATTGCGCTTTAGTTATATATAAAATAATTAAATAAGCTTATTCTAAATTGCATTTAAATGAGAAAATAATTATAATCAGCGGTTACGGAGCTGAAAGTTGTGATAAGAAATTCTTAGATAACTTGATTTCAATATCCTCACGAGTGAACTGAATTATAAAATTGATTTTTTTCTTCTTCTTTTTCTTTTCGTTTCTTCATTTTGCCGCGATGTTCTGGAAGAAAATTAAACAAGCAAGTATTGCTAGATATTCTTAATCTCAAGTTAACTCTGTAAGTTTATTCTCGTGAGTGTCTTTTCACGAATATTACGATAAAAATGAACGGCTCGGCGCAGTCGTGACGCGCACGCCAAGACTACTAATAGCGCCGACTTTTCTAATTAAACGAAAGCCGAAGTAGAAAATCGCGACCTTGCCGAAGACACGACTTTGCGAAGCGTTACTCTCCGGAGACGTTTCGAGATTATGTAAGGAAACAAAGCGCGGATAAACTCTGAGTACTTTCCTGATTTTGCGCGCGAACACAATTTTACAATTAATATTTGCTATTGCGCGAGCGCCAAATAATGAACTTTCTAACAGGTTACTTCACGGTAATTAATAACAAACTTTTTATCCATTTACTCTTGAACATCTACTTCATTTCTTTTCTTTTGAAACACATCCCTTTCGTTGGTTAAGTTTTTTTTCATTCATACTACGACATTAAGAATGCAGATTTTTCTTTTTAAGAGCAAGTTATGAACAGTATTATTGCAGAAGTTAAATTCATAAGTTTAATAAACAGAAGAAACAAAAAAAGTATGGTTGTTTAAGGTATTTCTTCTCTTTTGAAGAGAATCACTTTGTCTAAGTTAGTGCGACAAATTTGAGGACGAGCGATTGAATTTATTATCTTTGTTGTAAATAAAAATTTATACGCATATTTTGATGCTGGTTTTGAGATAGATCCGTGGAGATTTGCGTACCAGACATACTTTGCGATATTTTTCCGGTCTTGCTTATAACGAGACAATTCGTCATGCCTTGAATTCGTGGACATAAGTTGTTAAATCGCTGCAATTTGTTACGAGAAGTGATTTTGCTTTTTCCTGTCTGTTTTGAAGAGGACAAATTTGTCTTATACTTTTGTCACATTTTTCATTATTTATTAAAAGTACATGCAATACCAACTAGATTGAAGGTTTTTACGTAAAATATTTGTTAAGCCAAATTATTTAAAGATAACATAAGTTTCATACAATTTTGTTGAAACAACATATATAATGTTGTCACATTAGTTGTGTGGTTTGGAAAATAGACAAGTATTGAAATACGACATATTATAGATGCATCAAAAATTCAGTATGAAATGAAAAGAATGTTACGTGGCACTTTCGAGAATTAGGCTGTGCAAATAAAACCGAAACACTTTCAACGCACGAATCGTTCACTTTTGATGGCGTGTCGAATTTCTCACGTTCATATCATCACTATTCACAGAAAAGGATGACGAGAAATGGATACCCTGGTGTATCACGCGTAAAAGCCCACCTCTTTCAAAGTAAGCAGACTACTTCTTCGTGAGAGACGATTTCTCCGTACTGAGAAATCTGAACCCTAGCCATTATCCGTTAAAGTATATATGTATGAAAAAGATATATACACATTATATATTGTATATAAGATGTCATGATGCTTAGATTTAACAAACTCAAACATTTTCATCTCGCGAATTAGTGAGATGAAATTTCGTCTAAAAATAAAGCAAACTATCACATTACAATTCTTTTATGTTAAATATCCTCTTCATACATTTTGTTATTTCTTTCACATTCCTTATTTATACAATAAAGCACTCGTATTTCTAAATATGCACTATTTTTTTCATGTTATGTTAATTGTATTTATTTATAACGTGTTATCGTCATTATTTATGAAGTTATACTAAACTCAACGTGTGCAATTTTCCTTGAGTATTTATTATTTCACGGTTAATATAGTTTTTCGCTTGGTTTCTTCAACATTCTGCTAAAGTAAAAACTGTCCCTTTTGTCGCAAAAATTATGATAGAAACATCTTTGCTTTGTAATTCGGTCACGCTGTACAATTCTTAGTAGTATTTCTAACAGATTGTTTTGGTCATTCGTTCCCTACAACTGTCTCATTCGTTTCGTTCTCTTTTATTTTAGAATATACACGAATCTTTCTTTCTCTGCAATAATTCATTTATATTCATATATTACGAAATAAATTTAGCAGTCGGAACATTTGGCTGCATAAATTGTGTAACACATTGTGCATTTAAGTAATAAAGCATTGAGATTTTTAATTAAAAAATATGAAACGAATAGAGTGGGAGTTGTAATGAGGAGGAGAGAGAACTACCGTGAAATGTATTTTACAAGCGTACGCGAATTTACTTTTGACTTCAATAAAACTAAGTATCGTAAAAGTTTCTAAAGTAACTCAACAGATAAAACTAAACACACTTATGTTTACATTTTAACCCCGTAAATGTAAAACTTATATTGTCTAAGATTGAGAGATCTTTATTATGTATGTTATTTTCAAGAGCACTAAAACTTATAACTTTCAAGATGATTAAGTTTAAATAAAATTAATACAAAATATTGGAACATATATGGTAAGCACATTTGATATGACTTAAACAAGCACATAATGTGGTTGTATATATATCAAAACTGTTTTAATCTGATCACGTTTCGGTTGGTTCAAATCTTGAATATGATCAAAGAGATGTAATTAATCAGTCCAGAGTTTAATTGAATCAGTTATAACATGTTCAAAATTCAAGTCTGCTTGTGCGTTTGCTAATAAAAATATAAATTGTAACATCGATATTAGCGACTTGAAATAAATATCGCATTAAAGCCAAAATTAATTAAAAATGCATATAACTGAAAACAGCTGAATTGTGCTTAACTTATGCTCAAGTTCTAATGGATCACAAAACTGTATAAATTTCACAGGAAACTCTTTTTTTCAAATCCTTTTTGTTTGTTGACCCAATTAAAGTGCAAAAACCGTAACTTTATATTTTTCACGAAGTATAATTTTCGTGCTAGTGTTGGTTTCATATTAAAAGCAATAAATTTTGACCACTAGAGTGAATTTATATTCGAATTTATTTTACGAGATTTCTCGTAAGAATTTTGTAATCGTACGTTTGACTTATATTCCGAGGCGGGCTCAAATGCTTTCTCATTCTCTTTTTTTCCTATTTTTTTACTTTTTCGATTAGAACGACAACATTGAGTATCACTTTGATAGCACGTTTTTATCTGACTTTTAATTTGAAATTATTCTTTTACTACTTTTTTTAAAAGCGTTTGCAGAATTAGAACTCGGTAAACGAATCATTTGAACACAAACCGTAACTCTTGTCATGTTTTAGATCAAACACTTAAAAATTATTGTCACACAAATTGGGTTTCATATTCAAGTTTTAACAAATATACCAGTCAAAAATTTGCTGTCTTTTCTAGAATTTCTGGAGCAATTTATTCATTACTTTTTTTGTCGTTCTTTGTTTTTGTGAGGCTTTTTTTTATCCAACGGAGACGCCTGAGATAAATAACTTTGGGGCGCAATACATAATATGAAGCTCTGTTACAAGTGGAAGGCACATAAAACGGCAAGAGCTCGGATAATGGAGAATAATTTTCGACACCGTGTATATTACGCCGAAGGCAACGATGCTTTCTCCTACATTCGGGCGTTTCTGGGTCTGCCGTGGCGAACCTATCGGTCGTGCCAGCCCTCGAAGCCAGACTCCTCTCTCTTCCATTAACTCGTTTCGCTGGCGCAAGCTATCCTGGCTCGGTCGTTAAAGGTCCGTTACCAGTGCTAGGCAGACGTAACTTTTGAACACGATGACATGCATGTACATTACAACTAGTACATACATACATAATGTACATAATGTACATATTATGCACTGTGAAACTCAATTGCGCTACATTTACACAAACATTCTGTTTAAGTATTCGTTAAAGAATACTTCATTCGGTTTGTTAGTTTGTTAATAGATGTGGTTATATCTCAATATGCACTTTGATTTTGCGTCTGATTTTTGTACTCAATAAAATGGAGATTATGCAAAATTACCTGTATAATTTGTGGTAAGATAAATTAGTAATTAAACGTATAAGTTATAAATGAGGTTTTCTACATTTAAAAGAAAGATAACGTCAGACCCGAAAATTATGCTGATATTGATTATGATTATATTATACTGCATAATGAACGAACTGATAGATCCTTTAATATAATTGTAAAATTTTAGTATGAAGAGAATAGCCATGAAAAATGTGCAAAAACTTATTTCATATTCAACATGAAACTCTTATCGAGCTGCAATAAGTTGATTGGCCAAACTAATTAATAAACTATTTATGCACCCTCGTAGCAGTCCCCTTGGTTGCTCGTATTATACGCAAGATCAAGCTTTCTACTATTGGTAACTACTGGACGAACTTTTATTGGATTGTTCGCGCAGTCCGGTATTTCTATAGCAATTTCTTTCGTCTGCCGAAAAATGTATCAGACCCATTGAAAGGGTGATATCTTGTTCAATTTCGTGGCAATGAATTAGTTCGTTGAAGCCTGCGGTCGTTTAATTTTCATACAGAACTGAAATCATCTGTAAGTGCCGCACACTTGGCTGTACCCTCTCCAGACTGCGTCTGAGAGAACGTATGTACATGCATGAAAGAGCTTGCGGAGCTTTCGCCTATACCTCTCTACTACTACCTCTGTTTCGTCCCGTAACTTGTACCATTTGGTTTGCGGCCGTTAGGCGACGTGGTTTAATTAAAAATCGTGGAATTTGTGTCCCGACACCGAATTTCTCCAATTCAGTCGCCTCTACCTGGAAATCCTAAGTTGAAAACTAAAGCAGTTTGCTTTGTTTCGATTAAATATGGCTTTCGATTTTGACTGCTTTTTTTGGGTTGAATTCAACGAAGAAATGCGAAATAGTGTAATGGAAAAACATTCTTGAACGGGAATAAATAAATAACATCAATTTGCACTTTTACGTATGCACAAATAGTTAAAATTGTTCGAAATGTATGATTTTAAAGCAAGTTTTTCAAAGTAATATAACGCATATCGAATATTTGCAGATTAAAATTTGTCGAAAAAGTATAAAAATATACTTGAATTGTATTTTACAGAAATAAATGTATTTTTGATATTACAAAATTAATGATAAAAGCAGAGAGGGTTTGGTAATAAAGCTTCTGGAATGCGATTTCACGGTCCGCGTAATGCACCAAGAGTATTTGTCGGCCATATCGATGTGCGACAGCATACACCCGCATAAGCGTGTTCGACTTTGGGTTAATGGAACGCCGCTTAATTCCAGGCAGTCCGTACATCGGACGGACCACATCGAAAACGTAACGCCGTGTCTTGTAATAGAAGAGACGGATTTCCATGTCCCGTTCTTGATGATATATTCCTTTCATTATCCATGCTTGCAGACTAACGTCTTGCGATCTTCACGTCCAAACGGGGATTAAGAGCTATTTATTAGGCTAGGATTGTTCGACCCTGGAAATGACCATTTCCGGTTCGAGGATCATCTTATTTACATTCTGCCAATCGATTAGGTCAATCCGTTTAAGAGATTTAATCGATAGGAATTTGTCGACAAAATGACATGAAGTATTATATCATGACAAAACTGTCTATAGACGTTAGTTGGAATGAATATAAATGGCTTCGAAATATGTTTAGATATTTTAAGTGAAAGATGTTTGTTTAGTCTGTATGTTTGAAATGACGTGTGAATGTCAAAATACTAATTAGAAGGTAAATATTAATTTTCATATTTTACAGTCCTGCGCAGCGGACAAAAATGGAACTAAAAGTAACCTCGTACCGTAAGCTGTCGTTTATGGTACTCGATGTCTGTCAGTTCCATTTACAATCCGCTGCGCAGGACTGTAAAACAATATACCCGCCTCGGCCGCAGTGGCGCCCTCGGCTGTAATATACAATTAATAATAAATTATGTCATAGTATAATGTGAATACCATACATGAATATTATATAATATCAACGTGTAGTACAATCTAAAATGTCGCTACCATTTTTTGCATTTTCACAAAGTTTATAATGTGTCGACTATAGTGGAATAAAGTTATAGCGACAAGTGGGGGACCATTCGACCGGCTCTCAAATGTAACTTTAAACGCGATTTTCTCGAAACATCATTTTTTGGTGCTAGCAGAGTATGGATATAGTAATCCTTTTATCCGATTTATTTGACACTTTTTCAGATTCGCAAAAATAACTTAAAGTAGACGGTGTGTTAAATATTTGCTTACAATAAAAGCACAATTTCATATTTCTTACTTTAAAGAATTTATGTCTAGAAAGCATGTTCATCTAATGTTCTGGAACGGCACCTCAATTATTTTGATATTATACGTTAAATATTACACGACTATTTGATATAAATCTAAAGTGTATATTAGTTCATCTATTTATTTCTATGCTATCGATGAAATTCAAATTGCTCATATATTTCTCATAAGTACTAGAAGTTATGACTTTTGATATTTGTGATCACTGCTCGATCGGTAATTGCGATTATATGGCTATTACAATGTGTTCATAACTACGAATATGCATCATTTCACAGAATCTAATCTTTAACGATGTTATAATAGTACATTTAAATCAACGTGCTCCTTTAAATTACTCCATTTAATTTTATATTCATTTTAATTCACACAACAAATATAATATTACACTTCATGTACTAACAATAAATCTAAGTATCAAAAGCATTATTATGTTAATGAAACTTTTAGTGTTTCAACTTTATCACGTGTTTATGATTTTAATAACAATTTGGAAAGTAATTATAAATACAATTATTTAGCGAAGCACTATTCTCAAGTTTCAATAGAAATTATGTGCATATTTTATAAACTGCATTTTTAATATAAAGTTACATTACTTTACAAGCAGATCTTCATAAATATGTTTATTACATAATAAAATGTTGTATAACTATATGTATGTTATATGCAACAAACGAAATATTACGTATTTTAACTTCATATTCTACTGCTAAAAATTGATACTTCTTGTGACAAGGTAATATCACATTTTCATTATATTTATATAGTAACGGCTAAATACAATTTTTATAAGATCTTAGCATGTTTGAAATGTGATTTTCACGAAATTACCATAAGATTTGTATAAGATTGCCATGTAATTTCCATTTTATTACCTAACGGTATTACCTGCCTAACACGCTCCTCTCCGGAAAACTTTGCTTTGTACGAAGACGCGCATAACAAATTCACTTCAGCTTCCGATAAAATAAAGTTGAAAAATCAGTTTTACAATCAATGTCTGTCAATAAAATTGCATATAAAAATATCAATACCTCATGTTCTTCATTGAAAATTACATTTTTTATGCATATTTTTGATTTATATGTAATTAATGGATATTCAAATTGGTTACAACTTTTGAAGTAAAATTGTTTTAATTTCATTGATTGATGATTTAATCAACGTTAGGGTCATATTGCAAAGGAAAGAAGGTTTTTCTAGGATAAAAAGAAGTAGAAATAGTGAACAAAGAAAAGGGGGGATGCGGGCGGGGTAAAGAACGACGGATGAGGCGCCAATAAAACGTCGAGTAAACGGAGTACGGGAGGAAGGGTAATGCGAAAGTGAGACGGTTCCAGGCATTAGGGAAATTGAAACGTTTTTCTTTATCCGGCTAGGTGGCGTTGGGCATCGAGCTTCACCCGAGAAGTTCAATGTCTACATGTAAATCTCATCTCGACGGACAAAGATTTGCCGTATGAGGGAGGAGAGAGGAGATTTTATTTATTTATTTTGTATACATTGTTTGGTGCATTTTAGGTGAAGTACCTTTTCAGCTTTTCTTTACACGATAAAGAAGTCGAGCTAAGTATATCAAAGTGTCAAAATACGGATTTACAAAATCAATTTCGCCTATATAAATGATCCAGAAATTCTATCTTGACGAAAAATTCAGGTTTTTCGACAATTATCAATTAAGGCACATTCATTTAGAATTGTATACATTTTCATATAAAATAATGTACATTCAAAACATCTCAATTTCGAATTAAGTATGTAGATATAGATATATTGTATAAATTAAAAAAATAATTATTGATAATTAGTAATAGGTCCAATTTATCAAACAGTAGCTAACAACGTTGTAAACATCCAGATAGATATTTTCGGAGACTCCCCGCTCGGCAGTCAATGAGGCGCTTTTACGCCAAGCACCGAACAATATTTTTCTTGATACCTACCGTAAAAGTACTGCTTTTCATGGCAAAAAGCGGCCGTGAAAAGTGAAGCTTTTACGGCTGATTTTTGCCTTGAAAAGTAGTACTTTTACGGTAGGTATCAAGAAAATATAATTTTAAAGAATTACAAATGTTTACAGTTTCAAATTGACCAAATACATACAAATAAATTGTCTCTAAAGAATTGAAACATCAATACGATCCTCTTTCAAACAATTTTATATTTACATGGAAGAAAAGTGAATTACTTCCGTTAATTTAATTTTGTTTAATCTATCTAGCAATCACAAATTTCTTCAAATGTAATTTATAAAAAGAAACTTCCTTCAAAGGAAATAGCAATAAGGAATCCTAATTGGTTGAGTAAAAGTTGCAACTTGAAAGTACCTCTAATAAGTTTTCGAGTACTTTTCAAACCAACTTCAATTCATTAAAGTAAAACAAAAAGTCCGCACATATAAATATCATACATGTCTACATGTATATCTACAAAAATAATGTGAAACGTTAATTAAACGTCAAAATAATGTCGCAACTTTCACACACGTCCATTTAACGTTGAAATTCAGTATTAATGTTTATTTATTATCGCCAATACAATTTTGCAATTAACCGGTCTGTATTTTTTTATACGAAGCTGTACGTGTTTATTGATTTAATCAACTGGAACTCAGACTCGAATAATTTATCAACAAGATACCCTATAATAGGCAATGAAAAACAAGGCGCAATAAACGCGGAAGTAAATTCAAAAAAGCACGAGGGACGCGCAGATAGGAAAATGCCGGGGCGAGATAAATGATGAAGTGTACACGCGAATGTATAGGCGAAGCCGCCAGGGATTATGGTCCGACTGCGATCGGACATCGAGCGGCGCGCGTCATTCCGCCAGTTGAAAAGCTCGCTAGCAAGCAACCGAGAGGGATCGCTCGGCCGTGATGGATTTTTCGCGCGGGATTGTAGCCCGTTCCCTCAACCCCTTCAACTCATCCTGCAACGTTCGAGTCCCGAATGTCCCATTGCATCGAAAGATAACGATTGCCGGGATTGCGTGGTTTTCGGGGTATTTCTCTTTGTTACGGCGAGTGACGGATCATACGCTTCTCGGACGCGCGATTTGACCGATCGCTTCAATTCGCAACTAATGTTCGCTCGAGTGTTGCCGATTATTTCCCAACTGATAGTTTCATCATTACTTTTTAAGGGCAAAAAAGTAACGATACTTTGTACTTCAAGCTAGACAATACTTTACTTCTATTTCGAACAGAAATGTTTATAAATGAAATAGAAGAAAAACTGCAATTGTGTAAATCTTTTGCAAAATTGTTGTGTGACAGGATAGTCACACAACAATTGTTATAGTTTTTATTTAAAGTAAACTTTTGTATCTTTTGTTACATATATGTATAATTAGTTTCTCAAAGTTCGTTATTGTGTTATTTGCATTCATTTAGTTTAAATGAAATTTCTTCTGATCACAGCTATATCTTTAATTGCATTTAATTTGAATCACTCCAGTTTAAAACTAGTTCGAAATTGTTTCATATTGTGGCAAAATGAATCGGACTTGGTATAACATGTATCATTTATCATTCTAAGTTTACATTGTATAATTAACTTATTAAAACTAACGTACACGCTAACAAATATTTAACTAGAAACGACATTTTTACCCCAGAAAGACTTTAGCGATATTATAATAATTTTTAATATTTTTTTTACAATAAAAGAGCAATAAACATTCTCAAAAGTTAATAAACGTTAACAAATACAAATTAAAAAGTAACATTTTTTCTAAGTAAGAATTTAAAGATCATTAAAAGAAATTTAAAGTGTCGTTTCATTTTGTTCAAAAAACTTTGAATTTTATAATTTCAATTTAATATTGATTGTCATAACGAAAATAGGTAACGTACATTGTTTAAAAGTTAGCATAAAATTAACAACAAAATTACATAATTTTCAATACAAAATTACATGATTATATATAAAAGTAATTACATTTTCAAGTAAGGATAAAAGAGTAGAGACATTCCGCTTCAATTTGCTTTTAATTTGTTGCTAATATTACAAAGTTATGAATATGTTATGTTTTTTTCAAGGTTTAGGGATGCTCGCTAATTGTTTAAGAGAGTATATAAAAAGTACTAGAATCAAACATTATAAGAAAATATATATCAAGTTATGCACATAATAGATTTCGTAGAAAAAACAGAATTTTTATTATATTAAGGCAGTGATATCATATAATATGATCAAGTACAATAGTATCAATATGTTATATTTAAAAAAGCAGAAAAAAAGCAAAAAGTATAAAGCAAAAAGTATAAATTTGGAATTATCATTCCAAATGTTTGGTGACCGAAAGCGCCCTCGCATCGCTACTCAAAATTCACGCGCGACTATTCAAAAATTTCCTAACACATTGAATTGAATCGTTATTTACACGTAAAAAAACTTTCCGAATGAAACGTTAAATTGGCAGAGTCATATTTAAAAAATCTTTCAATTTATATATATTTCGTATAAATTTCAAGATTGTATTATTTAGCCTTTTATTAATTATAATTATCTTTCTCTCATGATGGTTCATTCAGGTACTTGGCGCTCTGCCACAAAACCATCGCAATAATCAATTGTATTGACTCTGGCTAATCATTTATAAGAAAAGGAAAGCAATTCATCTGATTCTTACGAATGCATATACAGTAACAACATAGGGGAGGGGATACTATTTGTATTATTGGTAATGTAGACAAATGCTGCTATGTAAACGAAGAATTGTACAGATAAATTTTAAGTACATGGTGACAAATAATGCTGTGTTAACAAAGATTGTTACATTTACGGTTACACACACATAAATTTTTTTTTTATTGTCGATATATATGTAGCATTCATGTCAGAAACTTTTTTTTTCTCACACGTGTATCGAAAACATGTCTGTTCTTCCCTCAAAAGTGGGACCAAAGTGGCACTTTCTGTCCCTCGGGAGGGAAAGTTTGTATAACTTAAATAAGTGAAACAAATTTTTTTTAACTAGTTACTTCCATCACTCTAGTTACATTTCATCACTATAGTTATTTTCCATCCCTCTGGAGGAAAGTGCCACTTTTATCCCATTTTTCGAGGAAGAAAAGACCTTTTCGATACACTGGTGAGAAAAAATATCATCCTCAACTAGGGAGAAATTGCCGATTCGACTCGTGTGAGATTTCAGCGTCGTTTTTTTGACTAAAACGACGCTGTTATCTGTCCAAATGTTCAGTGAATAAAAAGACTTAGCATTGTTCTAATAAAAAAATATATGCATCTTTGGCGGGGCGGCTTCATATTCCAAACTGGCAAATTTCTCAACTGGTACATTTTCCTAAATTTTAATTTCACATAGATGAATGTCAAATTATAAAATTTCAAATTGCTATAAATACTGAATAAATAAATGTCCCAAATTCTAAATGTCCTAAAAATGTTTAGCTCAATCTATAAAAGTTACTATTTATTCTTTTCACATTGCTTAAAATTGTAGTTTCAGAATTTTTACAATTGTTTAATTTCCCAAACCTCTAATTACCGAAACCTCTAAACATAAATTTTTGACAAATTTAGATTTTCCAACTTTGAATTCTCAACATTTGTGTTTTTTCAAAAGCGTTTAATTTCCAAATTTCAACTAACACAAAAGTTTAATATCCCAAATTTTGGTTATTCAAAATGTTTAATTTTCTAACTTTACATTTTCAGAAAATTGCATTTTTGCAAAATGATGCATTTTGCAAAATTTGATTTTCAACAATGTTGAACTTTGCAACTTTACTTTTCAGAAATGCTTCTTTTCCCAATGTCAGATTTTCAGAAATAATAAATTTCTCCAATTTTAAGTTTTCGTAAATGTTTAATTTCCCAACTACTTCATATCCTATATATTTGAAACGATGAATATATAATATTCTGCAATATAGCCTATCCCTATTTCGCTTTTGGACAAATGTTTGTTTTCCCAACTTTGTGATATCATATCCTAAACCATGTAGATATAAACAGTTAGACGAAAGACTAGATACATGTTTATGGTCTTTTTTCTTTACCGACATAGTTGCTTCTTCAATTTAACACCAGATGGTGTTATTATTTCTACTTTGGTCATATATTGAATATGAACGTGAAAATATATTTTATATCAATTTATTTTGAATAGTTACAATAAATA
>JABFPJ010001689.1:0-23781 GCA_022817425.1 Gryon sp. ZL-2020 | reverse complement strand
AAATTTTTGTTCAGAATAACTCAAACTTGTGAATGCATTAAAACATTTAACAATTTACCTAATGATTTACAGTAAGCAACTTTAAAATAAGTTTAGAATAATATTCTCCAATGAGAAATACATTAGAATTATGAAATAAAGTTTTCATATATTTTGTAATCAAAGCGAAGTAGTTAATTATTTTAAATAACTTAAAAATATTAACGATAATAAAGAATAATAATATATGTTATTTTTTTAGCATTTTTTATATTATATATAAAATAATAAAATATAATATCAGCTCTTTGATTTTATAAAATTATTCCATATAGATGTATTATAAAATAATATTTCTACAAAATATAATTCTTTCTTTAGTTTCATTATAATTTCATTTGAATATCATTTTTTTTATATTGTTACATTTCATGTTTACCATAGTAATATTTCTCATCCTTAAACTTTATATAAATAAATAGCGCTTTAGATATAGACAAATGTTTCAATTGACACAAGTTATAATCAATAGCCTTAAATGACTAGGATGTGTTTGAATGGATGTGTTTGAAAATAACACTTAAATTACTACAGTTGTCTCAGACTGTCAATTATCAATGCTGACGCACAAATTTATTTTTCTGCAACACAAGTAACAATTATACAATAAATAATTTAATGTATATTATATAATTGTAATATATAACTTTATAATTATAAGATTATAAATAATTACATACATTGTATCTTAATTACTTTTTTTTAATATATGAAACTTATTAAAATTATTTATTCTATTTACTTTTACTAATTCAAATAGTGTTTTATTATTTTTTCAATCGCGATGTGTAAAAATAATCTATCATTTAATAACTTTATACAATCTTTCAGTTGAGTCTACGATTTTTTTCATCCATCATATTTTTTTTTATTTTCACATATGGACATTTATTGTTCGCCATTGCATGTTATACTTTAATATATTATTGTAAGTTAGTAATTAAACCACATTAAGTAATAATTAAATATATAATAATACTATAGTTTATTCTTGTATGTTATAATATTTGATGTCTTAAGATGATTCTTCAACTTTATAAGTGCAAAAAGGATAGACTTAATGGTAAATGCATTAGAGGAAGAGAGAAACAGCGAAATTGACTGAAGAATCACCTTAAACTATTTAATATAATTTGACAAATACGCAAATTATGTTGAACTAATACATTGATTGATTTACATAAGATATTTCTCTCAAAAGAATGTCTGGAAAAACGATGTTTGGCACTTTTTCTTTTTCGATATATTAAAAAATCATTATTCAATTAGAAAAAAATACTTTTTATATTTTTGTGTAGTTATCTTCTTTTACCCGAATTTTATTCTCAAAACGCATTTTATTGATATGTTATAATATTGTAGTATGATATTACAAGTTATAAAAATCCTAAAAATGAGTCTATCTCAAAGTTGAAAAATGTTCAGTTACCTCGTTTTTCCGGGCAGCCACAAATATGTATTTATATTTGCAACAAATGTAAATTAATAAAATAAATGTATATACAATATTTTCTTTCGATGATTGAACAGGTTAAAATGTATAAAAATTGGATTAAATGTTTACAATTCAAAAAAAATGTTACGTTCTTATAAGTATAATAGAATAAAAAACATTTGTCAAATTTTTTTCTCACTTTCTTTCTATCAATTTTTTTTTTTCTTTTCTGAAATAGCTTAATGAAACTTAATCGAAGTTCTCCTATATTGCTAAGTAATATAAAGTATTGGAGAGTTGATGAATCGTATTATTCTTAATATAATTATCAAACTTATAAGAAAGTTTTTATATATCGATTACACAATTCACACACGATGTTTTACGTGTTGTCCAACACATGACTTTGATGGAATATATCAACAACGGTTTCCAAGCAAGGTCTTAATTCTAAATCCAAAGCTCCTAAGGTAAACTTACCTTTTGGTGGTTTGAAATAGTCTAATCCGCGTCCAATTTTAATAACCCAGCCATTACTTAGTCTGCAATTTTAAACATGATTATAGTTATTTTGTCTAGTTTCTTAAATAAACAAATATTATATTAAGTCACTTGTATTTTAAATTCTATTTAATTATTAAACTAAAAGCATTCATTTATATCAATATTAACACAATCATTAAGTTTAGTGTAGTATTTTATAATACTTTAGTATAATATTTTTTATTAAAAAAATAAAATAAATAAATAAAATAAAAACTTTAACATACTCGATTTTTCGATCGTGAAGTGTGTCAGAATATGAAATATCTAATGTAATATTTCGTTCTTGCAAACTATGCGATAATTCGGACAGTCGATTAACTTGATTTGGATGATCTTCGGGATCTCGTGTTGTTATCAAAATAATTTTTGATAATGTATGACATTTTTGAACCACCAATTCGCAAAATCTCACGAAGTTTTGACACTGAAAATTAAGTATTTATACGAATAATATATATATTGAGTATATATATTGATTTATTTGATAACAAAATTAAACGTAAGAGTGTAAATACCTGATGAAATGCCCTAATATACGGCTCCTCAATATAAATTTTCGTAATACTGGCGTCTAAAAATTTGCCAAAAATACTTTCATAGCCATTTCCCGTCGAGTCATCTTCAATTTTCCTTTGTTCTCTATATTTTCCAGTCGCTTTTCTTTCATTTATAAGACTCTTGATTTTTTCTGCTCTTTCCATATATTGAACTGCCCTTGTTTGATAATGTTTTTTTCTTGTGGCATCCTTTGTTTCTACATTTGTTTAGAAGTGATGACACTATTATGAAATAATGTTGTCAATAGGCAGTAAGCTCAATCAATAAACATTTTATTTGTGGCTTTCAGTAATAATCAGATAAATATAGTATGACGAGAATATGCCTGGTCTTTTCGATATGTTATGTTTCTGTTTAATTTTACTTCAAAAAATAAGTTAAACATAGACTTAGATGCAAAAGGCATATCTTCTTCATACTGTATATAGGAAATAAATTTACATGATTACGTGGTTATTACTGGCAGCCATGGATATTTTATCAAGAATGAATATTCATAATATATATAAATAAAAGCAATGTTAATCAGAATTCAATATATATTTATAAACAATGAATTTGTATATATAAAGAAACTATATAAATAATTTAATATTTCTCTAAAATAATACGAATTATATGTTGAATAAAATTAAATATATTTTTATGTTTAAAAATAATTATTTGATGTAATATAAAACTAACCTTTTATATAATCAACGAGGATACCTAAGCCTTCTTGATAAAGAGCCAAAGCATTAATATATTGTTCCTTTTGATCCATTTCAACTGCTTTTTTCAAAATCACAGCAGCGGCATTTTCCATGATTATTTATGTGATATTCAAAAAATTGTCAAAAATATTCAACAGACATCTCGTTTTCTGAGAACAAAAGTTACTTACATATATTTATTTACACTCATAAAGTCATAATGTTACTACAGTTTCACAACAAACAGATGATATGATATGTAACGGTTGGTAAAACAGTATTGATAAAGTAGGTAGTTTTATTCTTATTATTCTGTTTCATGCAATAAAATTAATATTAATAATGTGCTAATTATTAAATTAAAAAAATTGTATAATTTTATAAAATTATTACAAAATAATTTTGAATAATTATATATAAGTACTTAATATTGACTATTGTTAATGAAAAGCAGCTTTATATTGGAAGCCGATAATGAAGAGAACTAACTTATTGACAATGATGTTTACGTCTGAAAAAGCTAATGTTTCTAACCAAACGTAAATAACAGCAATGCGCCGACTGTAATTCTAAAATCAGCGTAAACTTTTGTAGAATATTTAAACAAATTAATAATAAGACTGTAAAAATACTTAATTAAGAAATGGCTCCATTTAATGATAATGTAGATAGATTAGTTAGTTATTTCAAATCGCATAATAAAATAAAGGAACAACAAAGTCATTCAGCGAAGGTACACAGTGTCGGCTGGAGTTGCGATGGAAAACTTTTGGCCTCGGGATCCTTTGATAAATGTGTCTGCATTTTTTCACTTTGTCCTGATCGCTTGGTAAATTATTTAAATTATTAAAAAAAAATATTTCTCATCGTTTTATTTATTTAATTAATTTAAAATTATATTGAAGTGAATTATTTAATATGGATATTGAATTGAATTTAAATTGTACTAAAATTGTAAATGATATTATTAAGAGAAAGAATTGTTGAATTAAAGTTAAAAGCAACTTAAATATTATAAGTGAAACTATAAATAAAAAGTACGTAACAATGTCCAAAATCATGTCTTTACACTACAATTATTTCATTTGTAATAATATTTGCTTTAATATAATTCTACATGGTTTGGTATAAGTATTTATTTATTGAATGGAAAGCAATTCTATTTATTCTAAAACATTAATTCGGATTATGAATTCGGATAGTATTGGGTTAAATATTTTATTTATGATTTTAAATTAATTTACCTAATTGATTAAACTAAATTGGCAAAATAAATAGAATAATTACTATTTAAAATTAAACATGAAAAAACAAACTTATTAATAATTTAAACAAAAATTCTGAATGTTCCGTTTTTCGTATTCCTTCCATAAAAGTTATTAGAGTTTTTTTTTTAAGTTGTATCAAACAATATAACTAATTAGCAATATCATTTAATAAAAGTAGTTTATGTAATAGAAAAAAAGAGACATATGTTATATACATATCTAATAAATAGATTTAGGCAATATTTATTAATTAATTAAGCGTGTCTAGTTTTATATAAAATTTATCCTAAATATATTAATTTTCTTTAAATACGAAAATATTTTAATCGTGTAAAAATGTACCGAAATTGTACTGACAATTTCTTTAATCTAATCGTTGGACATCATATTAAAAAACAAATATTATCCCTTGACGTCCATGTTTGCTTTAGATATTGATATATTGATTATAATTTGCAGAAACAAGAGCATATGTTTCGTGGTCATGGCGGCAGTGTGGATCAACTTTGTTGGCATGCATTTCATCCAGAACAATTATCAACTGCAAGTGGCGACAAGACTGTACGCATTTGGGACACTCGGACGCAAAAGTGTACCGCTAACATTAGCACTAAAGGTGAAAACATCAACATCTCTTGGTCGCCAGATGGTAACACAATTGCCGTAGGCAATAAGGAAGACCTCGTGACCTTCATTGACGCTCGCACTATGAAGATCCAAGTGGAAGAGCAGTTCAACTTCGAGGTCAATGAGATCTCCTGGAATAAAAATTCCGACACGTTTTATCTCACCAATGGTCAAGGCTGCATTCATATATTATCGTATCCTGATCTGGAATTATTGCACGTGATCAAGGCACATCCGGGCACCTGCATCTGCATTGAATTTGACCCAACCGGACGTTATTTCGCAACTGGATCAGCGGATGCTTTGGTGTCGCTCTGGGATGCAGACGAATTATGCTGTTTGCGCACTTTCTCGCGTCTCGAATGGCCAGTGCGAACCATCTCCTTTTCTCACGATGGACAGCTTCTGGCTTCTGCTTCAGAAGATCTGTTCATTGACGTTGGCGATGTTGAGACCGGGGAAAAGATTACAGACATTCCAGTCGAGGCAGCCACTTTCACTGTTGCTTGGCACCCAAAACAATATCTCCTGGCATATGCGTGCGATGATAAAGACACTTATGATCGAAAACGAGATGCTGGAAGCTTAAAAGTCTTTGGATTTGCGAATGAATGAAATTGATATCTTTCATTTTATTGCGAATAATTGTTATAATTTTACAAACAAAAATGAATCGATCATAAGATGAAGAAAAGTGGAAATTAAAGCAGATGAATAAAGATTTTTAACTTCTCGCGTTTCTAATTTGAAATGCATTAATGATAGATGATTATTGATGTACGGGACGAATTCTGTTGAATATATTTTTTACACAAATATCAGGTGGTATTTCTATCAATTAAACAGATAAGATGTATTGATCAAGGCAGCTGCTGTCAGTTGTACTTTTGCAAACGTTACAGTTTGAGTGTTATGTGTTGGCGATGAACACAGACGAAGTAGAAATTATTAAAGAGGTTCGCGATTCACTTAGTTTCACTTTTCTCATACGAATATTTCTATTTATTTATTTTTTGTTCTTAATTTCCTTTAATTTTTACATATATAAATATTATATACACTATATTATATATTAAGTCGTATACAAATTATTAAATGATTACTTTTTAATAGATCAAAAATATAATTTGGTCACGATGGAGAGCAATAGAAAATTCTACTAAATATGGATGGATTTGCGCAAAATATTCTTCAGATACCATGATCAATCGTTCAGACAATGAAATGATTTTAGTCTTAATTAGTAAAGTAAGATATAATATTATTATAAACATTTTTGATTATCATTTTATTTCTTGTTATAAAATTTATAAATAAATCAAGTCAATTGGTAGTTTGGCAACGGTATATATAGTTGTATTACTATATTATTACTTATTTGATTAGTTCTAGTCAAATATATACATATTTTATTTTTAAATTCCAGAAATTAGATTTTTTTTACTTAAGGGGGTTCTATCGTTAGGTAGCGTATTCTTAGGATTCTTATAAATAATCATGTCTAAAAGTTAATTTATGTAGATAAAAATTTCCAATAACAGTATATGCTGTTTAAATCCACTTTTATTTCAATTTTGTCTAAAAATTATATAACAATAACATCATGAATTGCCTATCTCAGTAGCAGGGATCTCTTAATAATGGCCAAAAAGTGTATATTTTCTACATTTTACTATGATTAATAACAAAACTATGTAGTAAATTGCTTTTTCATTTTGATATCTTTTTATTCATTCAACTTATATTTTAATTTTTATTCACATCTGACTATTATTATGTAAGTTATTAAAAATAATTGAACTATTTTCGGCTCTGCTTCCTATACCGCTAATGTACTGTATTTAATTTTCATCATTAAATATCTTGACTTTGGCATAGTCAATTACCTTAAAATCTTGAGGAATTGTAGAAAATAACTTAACTAAGATATTTACAAATTTTCATCAAATTCTGACTATTTTGCCTTAATGATGGTACCACCTTAATGTATTAAAAAAAATCATCGAAATATATTAAATATTGTGTATACAATATTTAATTTTAATTTATTATTTGTTTATTTTAATAGTTATATTTAATAAAATATATCATTTAAATAAAGCTTAATTGCGTCACTCGTAATGAAGCATTGAATGAAATACGCACATTAGCTGAAAATTTGCATCCAACCCAAATTCCAAACATGGTCATTCGAATTCTAGATAAATATTACATCGCATTTCTTCTGAGGTTTGTATATTTGTTCAATTACTTGCTATTAAATTTTGTGGCTTTGAGGAAAAATAAGTTATTTGTCATTTTTTGATAAACTGAGATACATATGGATTTTGTTACATTCATTGATATAATTTCAATTATTGAGTTTAAATTAACGCTGACTTATATATTTCAATATATGCATTTATTAATATTATATTACAGTGTTTAAAACATCTATAACTGCTTTAGAGCATCTTACAGCAATTTAGAGCACTTTAGAGCTAAATACTTTAAGACCTATAAAATATGAGGAGAATGTCAGAATAAATACAGAAACTCCACTTCTTGCTTTTAGTCACTAAAACCAAAAACAAAAAATAAATTAAATTAAGTTCAAAAAATTATTTATATGGCATGTGCGAGATAGTAGGTAAATTCAACCTATCAGGTTAGATTAAACAAATAATCTGATTTATAATTAATAAAAATTACTCCTATAGATTTTTTGTAGTATCAAATGTTTTTTTATCTTCCTGGCTAAGCTGAGCCAATTTTTAAAGTTAGGTAGAATGAAAGTATTTCTTTTTGATTGAATATAACAAACTATATCAGACAAAATTCAAGGTTAATGTAAGTCACTTATCAAATTTAACACTGAAAATTTGAGTAAAAATATCACAAAAGTATTTATAAATGAATCATTTTTCCTCAAAGTCAAATAATTAATCTGTAATAATCTAGATTTTATTTCTTACAGATATAAGCGTAAACATAGATGGATTTTTCAGATGGATAGATGGAAATTTCACACGATGAACAAGTCTACAATATTTACCATTTCATCGAAAATTTCGTAGGAAAAAACTTATGGGGAAATCATGTAAATGAGGACTCCCAAATAGTAGTTCTAGAGAAAAGCCTTTCAAAAATTTATAAATTCAATAAAATTTCAAAACTTCAAAAATTTGAAATTTTTATAGCCTATTCACATAGTTTTAATATAATTTTTTATATCATTTATTATAAAGTTTTTTTCATGGTAAAATCTTTCATTAATAAAGGCAATTTGAATCATCATATGAGAACACATATTGGAGAAAAGCTTTCCCAGTGTAAGTAATGTAAAAAAACATTCACTCAAAAATGCGTTTTGAAATGTCATATGAGTTCACATATGTAAACAGTTTCTTTCGAAAATACGATTTGAAATTATAGTGTCATACGACGAGATATTTAATTAATCACGAGAGAATTCACACGGGAAAATAACTTTTCAAATGGAAGGATTGTTATTAGTTTGCCAGAAGAACGCATTTGGATGTTCACAAAGTTTCTCATACCGTGAGTAACTTTATGAACATCCAAATGAAATAAGATTAACTGTAAGCAATGTAATAAGAGATTTTTTTGGAAGTATTATTCAAGACAACGCCAAAAAATTCATATTGGAGAAAAACCTTCCAAATGTGGGTACTGTAATAAGTCATTTGTTCGTAGGATTGATTTGAAGCAAATAACTATAATTAATGAAGCAATAACTTTATCTTCATTAATTATGGTTGCTTTTTTGCTTGGTGTTTCATTAAAAAATCTGAACGATTTGATTCGTTATTCCAAGATACTGATAATAGCCATTCAAATCGTGCCGAAACTTCTACTATGATTCCAAGCAAAAATGCACGTTATGATTATTCGATAATTTAACATTTATTTATTTTAATATTAAGAGAATTTTATTTTAATGTCAATTGAAACGTTATGGAAATTGAATTTGACGTAATTCGTGTATAGCTCTTATATTAGTATATAAGAGCTATACACGTATAGTATATATAATATACTATACAGTATATTATATATATATAATATACTTTCGGCGAAACGTCGGTTCGGCGCTATGTTCATTCGAGTAACATATGGATTTCGGAAGTTGGTTAGGAGTTAGGACTGTTTATAACCAACCTTGTTATATTTTATATTATGAACATTTTTATAGTTTTAATTATAACCCATGTGACTTCATTTCAACTTTTCCCACTAAACAAAAAACCCCATCACATCAGCTGACTTCCATCACCTTTCCTTTTCCCCCAATTTTCCTCTCATCCTTTCCCCCTCCCCTCCCTCTACTTATACCGAGTAGTGTGTGTCTGCTGCATGTGAAATATATACCAACATGAACAACGGAACTCTTAGCTAGTTAGCTTGCTCGCATCGCATTGCATCCAACAACCAACTAAAGTAACTAGTATATACCCAACCTAAGCTGCTAATGGTCATATTGTGACAGGATTACTGACACGGACCAATAATAAGAAGAAGAAGAAGAAGACTGTTTATAACACATCAAAAATATTCTATTTTAAACAATTAGTTCATGGCATTGTACGACCATAACCAAACAAAATATGGTTTTACATTGAATTTATATAAACATACATATAAATATAAATATTACCAATACTAGCGTACGGTCTGAGGTTTTACGCTTTGCGACTCAACCATAGCCACCAAAGACAACAACAACAACATAAATATAAATATTAAAAAAATACAAATTTTTAAACAAAAATGTCACTCGTTCGAAGAGCACAAGTAAGTTTTAATTGTGAATGTACTTTAGATAATCATTAAATAGTTCAAAAGTTATGGCTAGTAAAAAAGTTCGATTGTATATTTTGATTAATAATAATACCCCTGTTATTTTTAAATGCATTTTTTTACTTAAATAATTGATAATTATCATCATTTAATTCACAGCAATGGGGAACGTTTACTCGTATATGGCATCTTTTTGACGCAAAATGGCAAGATCCTTTTGTATTTGCACCTTACTTGAAAAAATATCTAATGGGTTTATATAAGCCAATTTATCATCCTATGAGTAAGTTATGAGAATAAACGTACAAATTAATTATTTCAATAAAACACAAATTGTTTATCACAATATTTTGTATTTATTTATTTATATTTATAGCGTTTACGTTAATTTTCTAATTTAAAACTGATTGCAGACGATTCAGGAGATCATGTTGTTGTTATAAACAGTCGGCATATAGCTTTGAAAGGTGACGAATGGAGAAAACGCGTTTATTTTCACCACACACGTCGTGCTAAAGGCGCAACTTGGACACTTGCATGGGAATTACATAGTAAAGATCCAACAATGGTAAACATTTATTTGAATATTAATCTCACAAATACATCTCATGAATGATATTTCTCAGTATATAAAAATAATGCTAATATTTTTATTTATTATTTAGATTGTAAAAAAGGCATTGTATTCGAGTATGCACGGTAATTTGCAAAGACGTCACACAATGCAAAGATTGCATATCTTTCCTGATGAAAACGTACCAGAAGATATTTTACAAAATGTTAGCAATCAATTGAAACAACTGAGACCAGTTCCGAAAAAGTTCGACGATATTCCAAAAGAAGAAGTCGAACAATTTCCACGTCTTATACATTACCCTGAGCAGCATATAATTAACAAATAATTTGATTATTATTATTATTCAAACGACGTTAAATTTGTATTATATATTTGTAAAATAAATATAATTAAATGATGCATAGTTATATTACATTACAACATCAAAAATATGTGTTGCACTTTATGTGAATTTATATTATTTTTCTCAACAAATTTTTATTAACAATTATAAGTTAACAATTTGACTTATAATTTTACTATTACATAAAAAAATAATATGTATGTTTTAATCAACTAAAAGATATGATACTATAAGATAAATATTTCTTAAATCGTTTATCATTAAAAAAAAATTTTGTATAAAAAAATAAGTTAATTATTTTTAATTGTAGAAATATCTCAACTAAAATATTGGTCCTACAAGATTTGGTTTGTTAGCATTTTACTTTATATTTAGTTTCATTCAGATGGCGCTTCAGTAGTCCTAGCAAAAAGCAAAGATAGTTTGTGTACATCTATGTATTACATAGACATTTACGAACACTTTGAGTTTGAGCAGGTCAAAAGTTTTACATTTTCAATTATGGGATTCTAACCTATTTATTCAACAACATAAACAAAAAAGTAAATGATCTAAAATTACAACAATTAACAATTAAATCTTTTATAGTTACTTCTACAATATGAACGGTAATTATATGCACTTAATATTATAATATAAAGTAAATGGAGTATATTTTAATGAAGTAATAATGTTGACATTTAATATATATAAAAATTTGTTATTTTCTTATTTTATTTATACATTTATTTATAAATTAACGGTCCTAAACATCTTTGTTGTAATTTTTTGAGCTTATTTCATTCTACTGTAATATTTAATTTTATTTCTATTCTAAAATGTCGTAACTTATTAAGACAAATATAACCTAATAAAATGAAAGATTTGTAATGTTGACAATAAAAAATATTCTAACATTTCTTGTTACATATATATTATTATTTAAAATAAAAAGTATTTATTTATCATATAAATAATACAATGTTTTAATTTTTTTAAACTGACTTATATATGTACATGCTGACTTTTAGGTGGTCCAGAAACTGATGAACAGCAACGTTTACGATTCCAAATAGAATTGGAATTTGTGCAATGTCTTGCCAATCCCAATTATCTTAATTGTAAGTAATTACAAAGAAAAGTTTCTTTATTACAATAAAAAAATCATTATAATAATAATCATCTATTTTTTTATAATGTAATAATGGACATAATGGTAAATAATATAAAAATATAACTGTATTGTTTTAGTTCTTGCACAACGTGGCTATTTCAAGGATGCTACATTCGTTAATTATTTAAAGTATTTATTATACTGGAAGGAGCCGGAGTATGCAAAGTTTTTGAAATATCCAATGTGTCTTTACTTCTTGGACTTGCTGCAATATGAACATTTCCGACGTGAAGTTGTGAACTCGCAGTGTACAAAATTTATCGACGATCAGCAAATACTCTTGTGGCAACATTATACACGAAGACGCACCAGGTTACTTCAAGCAGCGGCAGAACAGACGCCTCATCCGAATTCTCAGAACAATGGGATCGCTCAGTCCAAAGTGCTTTGACTAAATAAAGTTTTGGTTGATAAGTAAATACAACTGATAAAAACAACAAGTTAACAAAGAATTGATATAATTTTTATATTGTGATCGAATCAAGTCGTATATAATACTTTGTATTTTGTTTTATTATGATTATTACTACTTGTGCGTAAGTTATTTAAAATGTAAAAAACAAGTTAAGTAATAATAATAATAAACTGATAAGAACAAAAATGCCATTTAATTTTAATATATCCTTCTGTAACTTAAATACTCCAGATCTTCAGAAAATTATTTATTGCGAATGAAAGGTAAATTATTTTTTAATTTAAATAATAATATATTTCACTGTAAAAAATACAATCCGGTTAATATTCTGAATGAAACTGTTTAACGAAAACAGACATTCAGCTCAATGTTCATCTGACATGCATTCTTTCATATTATAAAGTATATTTTTAATAAAAAGACAAAACAATAGAGAAACAAATGATCTAAATAACAAAGAATATGATAACTTAAACTAGGCTATAGCATACAAATCTACAAATTTCTTTCATATATTTATGAAGTTTTTCTCATTGATTCATAGATTTTACATTATATAAAGAAGAAAAAGAAACGAAAATTGCAATATTATATATACAATTGGTAAGAAGTGTTTGCTGTATAATTAGTTTTTTCTCAATTAATTATGAAAAAAAATCAAATTCTTAGATCAAAATTTAAAGTAAATCAGACCCAAAATTAAATGCATTAAATCTTATAATAGCAAAACTTCTATTAGAAAAGTGAAAAATATTTTTAAAAATATGTGTATTATTTTATTAAAATTCGTACGTGAAATAAATTATTGTACAAATCTGCCAATGAGAAAGACTCCTCAAAAAAAAACTTTTCATGTTTGACATTGGTTTAGTTAAAATAATATGTATGTATATATATATATATAGAGTACATACCATAATGTCATAAGATCAAAATTTAACAGAACAAAATATCACAGGTTAAAATGTCACAGGACATATTGTCACAGAATAAAATGTTACATAAATTATGAAATAAATTTTAATTATTTTATATTTTTGATATTCGGTATATTTGCAGTTTATATCTTTACAACGTCATAAAACGTGTAATAATTGCGGTCGCAATTATTAATAAAGAAAATTACAAATTCTTTCAAACGTGAACCTATGTAAATATATCGACTTTTAGGTGATATTTTTTTTATATAAATCTATATTGTTTTTATATTTATGAACAAATTCTTTATATAGAACATTTTTTAATTTTGACATTTTGTTCATGTAACATTTTCATCATGTGACATTTTGGACTGTTACCATATATATATATATATATATATATGTCAATAATTCAATGTCACGTTTAAGAGTAAATAGACATATATATACACACCCAGATGTACATAATACGGTATACACATACATATTTTGAAGAATTAGTGTGGTCGTAATTACATGAATATCCTATAAGTCAAAAGTGATCGAATTAATTTTAATATTAATAATAATAATAATATAATAATAATAATTTTGTTTTACATTTGTATATAATCCGTCGTACAATTCAATTACTCAAGTATAATGTTTACACATCTTTCGCAAAATGTATCTGTTTTACATAAATTTCTCGACATTTTCTTTCTCTGTAATGAACGTGATCGTTTTATTTTAACAAAGAAATTATGACAACAAGATGGATATCGAAATCTAAAAAATTTCATTTGACATACCGACATAACTTGTAGCTCATGACGATATACCATTTACGATTATTCATTAACTAAGAATCGATCTAATTTCTTTATGCATGTGACACAAGAAGTCGACGTAACTCGAACTACCATCATTTCCTCGGTCTTCAACCAAGAAATGACGTAATACGACTTCCACCTTATCCCTTTGTCGAACTATGGTTAACTGAAAAAAAGATAATTGTATAATTAATTGATTATATCAGTTTACGTAAATATTCTTGTTCAATATGTACAATTTGTTATTTAATGTAAAATAACTTACCCGCATACAATAAACATGTTCAGCTCGTATGCGTGCAATAATATCGTGTATTCTTTTATTAAGAGGGTTGTCTAGCACTGGAATTGAAGTTACGTTTGTACCCAAATGATTAATTGATGAACACCCAAACACCGATTGCATCCATTGCGAACTAAGAGACGCTCCCAACCATAAGAACATATAAATTCCATTTTCTGTTAAAGAAATAAAATGTTGTTTAAAATGTATCTTTAAATAAAAACAAAATAGTTTTTTTATATAAATAATAACAAAAGTTTATAAATAGGAAATAAATATACCAAGTAGAAAAGCGCCATCTTCTGTAAATTTATCTATTGAACAACGTTTCATTGGAGGTATACCAGTTTCTTCAGGATCTACGTCGTGCAAGGCAATTAATCTTGGATAGAAATATGTAACTGATGCTTTCACCGTCATAAAACAAACAAATTGCATTATAAAAGCTCTATCGTCAATCGTTATATCTGGACCTGTAATCAAATTTCAGTGTTATTACCTAAAATTGAAACCTATCACCTAAATTACCTAAAAGCAAATACTTATGTACTTTAATCCAAAGATGGACAACATCACTACACAATTAAATTAAATTCATACTAAATATTTATAATAATATTAAATTGTTAAATTTTAAATTTATATATCTATATTACAAGAAGATATTTTCATTCAAAATTAGTTGCATTTAAAATTTATAAAATTTATAATATTTTTGAAATGTAGTATAAGTAATTGAGTAATTACTTTTGCTCATCTCTGCTTTAAGCTAAGTAAATAAAACAAAGTGAATAAAAACGTACCGCCAGATAAAGCGTCACTCTTGAGTAAACAATTAATATACAGTGGCAATAATTTCATACACTCTGGAAGTATTAATTGACCGCTACCGGATGGAGTAGAGGCACAATTCTTTCGGTATACTGCTAGCAAATTTGCGCATCGTGATATCAAGTTATCTTTAATTGCTTTTGGTGTTGATTCCGTAACTTTGAAGACACCTGAAATAATATGTAAAAATAAAATTAAAACTCTTAAAGATAATTATTTCTTGAATTAAGAGTAATCAATGTGCAAGACTCGTACTTTGTTTAGCAAATAAATTAATAATGGCATCTAATTCGCATGCGCGATACAGATCCGCCAATTGAGCCGATATTCTCAAACTAAGGTTTATAATTCGTAACCTCCTGATGCCACTACAAGATGTATACAATAAAGCAATTTGGATGTAAACACCCTCTTCTTCGGTTAATTTATCGTCGTGTTTTATTTCTACAGCAACAGCCTAAAACAACATTTTATATTTAATTATTTGATTATAAATTAACATTTATTATCAAGGTTGTGTTGCAACGCGTTATATTTTGTAAAATAAAATGTAACTACGTTACTAGTATTTTAATTTTAAGGTGGATCATGCGCGATGTGCCGTATTCGATGGGGGCTTTAGGGAAGATTCTTAAAAAAAAAACTGAAAACATAAATTACTTATATATTTTAACTTAAGGTATTATGGCTGTAATAACGACTGCATTGATATATTTACCAATTATAGTTTAAATGAAAGATAATTCAATATTATATTCACATGATTTTTTTCAATATTTTTTACCGAGTGAATTTTTAAGATAATTCAATTTGAATGTTCAGATTTTCCTATACGCTATGTAAGCATCCAGCTGAGTTGATAACCGCGCCATCTCCCGCTTTTACTGTTATATTTTTTCCGGGATAGATTTTAAATGACAGATACGGATAAGAATAAAATTTATTTTTAATTTGTAAAACATAGTAGTGAAAATTAGTTATAAATAGCATAAAAAATGTCTTTTATAATCAAATGTGGTTTTCAAAGCGTAAGTTTAGATAAGTTTCGAAAAAAGAGTATATCGAAAGGGAAAAAATTGTTTGAAAGTCATCATGTTAGTGATGTTAGTAAAGAAATTCAAGATCTAAAATAGTATATTACGTCCGAGGGCGCCACTGCGCCCGAGACCGATACGACGTTTTTCAGTCTTGCGCAGCGGAGCGAAAGTTGGAACAAACACGCATCGAGTACCGAAAGCGAAGCTTTCGGTACGAGAGCGCTGTTAGTTCCAACTTTCTCCGCTGCGCACGACTGAAAAAAATAATAATAGGAATTGTTTTAAGAGAAACACCTAGTGGAAGTAATACCAAAAATAATATTAATTTTTATAAACCTTTTATTGAGGTATTTAATTGATTTAATAATTCTATGTTTGCATTTTAATAACCTAATAACCTAATTTTTTTTCAAATAATCTGTTAAATGAATATACCAGTCTATCACTTAAAATACGAAACTTAACTGAGAAATGTACTCCTAGCTTGTCAATAATTCATTTGACTTATGAAAAAGTATAATTTTTGACTTTTTTCAAAGTGTCAAATTTTCTTCACTTATGAAAAAGTAGTTTTCCACTTTTTGGAAAAGTGAATTTTCTTTCACCAATGAATAAGTAAAATTTTTTACCTTTTTGGAAGTGAAACATTTTTTTCACTTATGAATAAGTGCAAATTTTGACTTTTTTGAAGTGAACAAATGTTTCACTCAGCAAATAAGTGAAATTTTCACTTATTCAAATTTAGAGAGTGGGCGATTTGAAAATGAGTAAAAACGCACATTCACTGTATTTCCTCGCGTATTTTTACAACCGACTACACTGCAACAATTATGAGATACTTTTTTCGTTTTGTCAGAACTCATTTTTTGATGTAAAAAAGACAAACTATTCACCGTACGCCGTATCTGTCATTAAATTTATCCCGGAAACATTTCCGTGCCGCACCACGTGAGGGCTCTGAGTTCGATGCTTACATAGCGTATATCGATGCATTGGTTAGAGTAGCGCCGACAATGTCGTATTCAGCGTTGTTTGTTTTGGAAAAGTATCGACGAGTATTGACATTGTCGGCGCTACTCTAACCAATGCATCGATATAGGACAATCTAAACATTCAAATTGAATTATCTTAAAAATTCACACGGTAAAAAATATTGAAAAAAATCGAAAATTGAAATGTGAATATAATATTGAATTATCTTTCATTTAAACTATAATTGGTAAATATTTCAATGCAGTCGTTATTACAGCCATAATACCTTAAAAAAAATGTTTGTACTTTCTTTAAATATTACATTTAAACAGTGAATACATTTTTAAATATTATGCTTTAACCTATATGACGCTCAAAACCACAGATTAGGGAAATTCTGTCTCTTTAAATTAAAATATTGTCCTTATTTATTCGGTAACCTACCCTGAAATTTTTTTGTATGTATTTATCGTATTGTGATTTAAAATTCCTCAAAATATTTGTGCATTCCTGTGTTTCAATGAAATCGAATGATCCACCTTAAGTGTTTAAAATAAAAAAGGTGTAAAATAATAACTAATACTAAGTGAAGTGTCAAAGTAAACTGACTAATTTAAATAACTAGTAAAAATGACTAACTAAACTATAATAAACTTAGTTTAATTAGGTAGTTTTGTTAAATTAAATTAATTATTATTTAAATAGAAGAAAAAAGTAACATTATCTGTTTCGAAGTAACGTAAAAGTAACGTGTAACATTTTCTAAAATAAACAATAATAAACGTGTTGCAAGTAACTAATACAACCTTGTCTCTTATCATTCAAGTAGTTACTTTACCTTATCGCAATCTATGCTAGCAATATCCATATCAGTTGTGTTTGACATGAAAAAGTGTCCATAGAAATCTGTTGCACGAACGCCAGTAGATGTACGAATGCGCATCACGGCATCATAAGCCACAGGCCGTCTAATGTTGTTAATAAGGTCAGTGATAAATCTTTCACCATCAGTATCAGCCTAAAAAAATGAGCATGTTGAAGATTAATTCTATATTCTATCTAAATTCAAATCGAAAAATATATATTTGTAATATTTGTATTTACTTGGAAGTATGTGTATTTGTAAACTTGTCCACCAGTGAGTCTGCAGACTTGACTTATCGTTGCCACGTCCACGTATGAGTAATTGAAAAGAAATATATCAACACTACATCCTGAGTTGACACAATCTTGTCCCAAGTTATTATACACATTGTTTTGTGGCGCTAGAAAATAATTTACGATTTTTTTTTAACTTTATTTAAGTACTACATTTTAATTTTTAAAGTAATCACAGTAACATGTTATACGTACAAAGAACATTCTTCTCTTTATCTGTTCCCAAAAGTTTTCTATCATCTCGTTTTTTTAGTTTTCCTGGAGCCTCAGCAAACGGCAACGATGAATGGAATATCATCAGTTTTCCAACACATTCAGATGCCTGTGAAACATACAACCAAAAATATGTATTCATTGTGTATTCAAATACGGTATCATTATTAATATTAACAAAATATGTCCACAACCTTCAAAGCTTCTAAACCAGCTTGAATTGCCGGAGCAAGAATTGTTTCGGTTTCCGCGGTATCTCCAAACATTGTGGGTATTTGTGCCATCAAGCTATCTATAACAATTTCACTTTCTTCCGGATCGCAAAGAAATCCATCAAGAAGCGGCATAAACATGTCTTGTATATCGCCAACTATCATCATCTGAGGCTGAGCAAGGCACTGCTTGATATTATAAAAGTGCACTGTATTGTTGTACGTAATGAAGCCGACTTTCATATTTGACTTCTCCTGACCAACGTCAACAGGCAAATTGCGAATTATTTCTTTCATCCTACCGCAGATCAGATTCACCAGTCCAGATTTTATGTTGTTGTAAGACACGTCAATTATAAAGACAATCGCTGGTGGTTTCGGAAAAGTGTTATTCTAAAACATAAGTCATTTTTAATATGTTTATGTTTATTTTGCATAAAATATTATCTACTTTATACTATTCAATATATTATCCTTACGCGACAGTAATCCTTAGTTGCTAAATATTCATAAGTTCCTAATATCAATTCCGGTCTTTCGTGTCTGTCCATTCGTTGACCAGTATGATCTAAGTGTTGGAAATATTCTGGTGGAACTGCAAATTAATTCGTCATTATTTAATACAAAATATTCAATTAGTTATATTTTCTTAGGCATAAATATAACAAAATTATATTTTACCTTCTGTCGTAACTTTACAGAATATACACTGGAACCGCTTTCCAGCATCAATAAATTGCATGTATGGACACATATAAGCTTTACATCTGACACAACGAACTGGTCCGATTTCACCCATATTCACTATTGGCGGTTCATATTCGCCTGGTACTAATCGTGCCATTGGACTGACAATAAGGGCGAAAGGAACATGGCTCTGTAATATGTATAGTATATTCATAAATGCATTTCTATGCTTTATTAATTCAAAACTTCATTTAAAATTATATTTATTTTTAATTACCTGTTTTAAAATATCTGCGGTCGTAGGAACAGTATAAATTGTGGATCTCACATAACGCGGTGATGCATTACCTTGATCTTTAACTACAAAATTTGTTGTTACTAAAGGTGGAACCAAGCCTTTCTGATTGGTAATGAATTCCCCACCGTGGGTAGTCTGATCATCTTGAATAACTTGAATCTGTATATACAAAATAGCATTATAAATTAACAATTTAAATGAATCATTTTTCGTGTGATATAAAATGTTACTCAATTTAGTTTATATTTTTAATATTAATTAAACAGATATTTTCTTACAGGACTGGGCATTTGATCCGGATCAAGTCGTCTCTGCTGTTGCGGCATATTACTCATACCAGGTTGATAACCACCAGGGCCGGTGTCAGGATACGGGCTTTTTTGATTATACAAATTCTGTAAAATTCAACACGTTTATTTTTTAGAATTTAAATCACAATAAAATTATGCATATAGATAATAAAAGTAGCCGTATTTAGAGATATTTAACCATTTTCTTAAATTTGATGAAATACCTGTTGCGGTTGATGTGGATACATATGTTTTTGCTGTTGGTATCCTTGTTGATAGGGTGGCATGGACGGTTGTTGCATCATCGGATTAGCCGCCATACCTTGGTCGGGCATAAGTTGTCCCGGTGGTGGCGGTCTCTGTTGCTGCATATATCCTGCGGACTGAGTCATCTGACTCTGCGGCATTGGTAAATGTGGCTGTATGTTGTGCTGATTGGGCATAGGTCGAGGTGGCATACCCTGGTATCCGGGTCTAGACACATCTTGCTGTGGCGGCATTGAATTGTTCTGTTCGCCACCTGGATGTGGAGTCGTTGAATCATACATACCACTGCCAATTTGTTGTGGTGTCATTGTATTCGGCGGTGCAGACAAGTTGTTTTGTTGATCATTGCCAGACAGAGACATCGCGGCCATACTATTTTGCAACGACGAATTCACTTTGGAGTCCGTCTGCGGACCAGACATTTGATATCCGGGCATTTGGTTGTTCATGGGTCTGCCGGGCATCGGTGGTTTGGGCATGTTATTTTGCGTTGCTGCCATCGGTGGTGGTGGCATATTTTGTTGCGGTGAAGGAAGCGGCGGTCGGGGCTGTTGCGTCGGACCCGACATCATGGGATTGATTAAATTCATCTGCTGCTGTTGGGATGTTGGAGGCGGACCAGCCATCATCTGTGGATTCGATTGTGCAACGCTCGAGTAATTTTGTTGACCGGGAAATGTTCCTATCGGCGGCATTACTTTTTGGTCCATCATTGGTGGTGGCATTTTGCCTTGTGGACCGGACATTGGGGGACTCATTGGTGAGTTGGATAATTTCTGTCCTATCATCGGAGGATTTGGTAAATATTGCTGTAACATAATATTTGTTGGATTGGGAGATGGAGAGTTTCCTGCAAAAGATAAACCATCATAGTATTACGTTAATATTATGACTTTACAAAAGTTAATTAATTACTGTCAATTTAATCATTTGTATCAGTAAATTACCTAAATTCTTCTGATTTGACATAGCCATTGAATTAAACTGATTAGGTGGTCCAGATGGCATTTGGCCTTGTGACGGCGGCATTTGGCCTTGAGGTTGTAACATTTGTCCTGGAGATGGTGGCATTGACATTTGACCTTGGGATGAAATCATTGGACCTTGAGATGACGGTGGCGGTGGCATTTGACCCGGCAGAGGTGGTCCCGATTGAAATTGTGGCCTGTGCATACTGGAATAAGGCTGATGCAAAGAGGGTTGACTTTGATAATGTTGACCAGAAATTTGTCCCGATACACCTAAGGAATGTTCTGAAGATGGAAGACTCGAAGCTTGTTGTGACACAGATTCTTTTTGATTTTGTGGGGCAGTATGAACTTCTTGACCATGTGTAGAATGTGGTGGCTTTACTTGTAATGGTGCTCCACTATTGGACATGGCTATAATTTAATCCCAATCATCTGATTAACATTATTCTCCACGAAAAAAAAACATTTATTCTCTCTAAAATAAGAATTTATAATTATATTTCAGCATGATAAGAAATTTAAATATAATTTAAATTGTGTAACTTGTGACATTTTATTGATTGGGAAAACAAAATATTGTTTATCAATTTTCTTTATATAAGTTTACATATTTACATCATCTTAAATGAATTTAATATCGTCAGATAATGTATCAATCATCAATAATTATAATATGAGAAACGCATGTATGCAATTCATAATAAAACGTATTAAGATTAACCATGAATATACTTGGTAAATATACAATTAACATATGGTACTTAAAAGCATTACTTAATTTTGCATTCATAATAAATGTCAATGCATTTTGTACATTAAACGTTACAATAATAAAAAAAAAGAAACTTAATTGTCAAACTTTCAAAGAATAATTCGTCAAATAATTCTAATTGTTGGTATTCAATCAGTAATGTGCAAATAATTGGAATTTGTTCAAATTAAAAGTGAATTGTTTATTCGAAAGCAACACAGTATAAAACTAGTATCTAACTCACGATTGTTAATTAAAACGTCAAAAAAAAAAGAGTATAACAATGACGAAAAAAATGTGACAGTTACATTTGACAGCTGATAAAAAAAGGTATTATTTTTATGTTTGACGTAACTTTGACGTTTGTTATATCGAATGAGACGATTCGTGAAATTTGTCAAAATGTAGTGCACTGTTGATTTTAATGTTACAATTGTTAGTACTGAAATAGTAACGTATCATATTGTTAGGAACGAAGAAATGAGCCATTTTGCACGACTGAACGTATTTGACAGTTAGCCTTTGGATTAATTGAATTAGTGCTTACTTACATTCGCAACGTGACAAATGTACTTACGTGAAACGTTTGAGATTATTTGAACCATAACAAAACAAAATATTTGTAAGCAATGTTTACGAGCAAATTGCGAGAGTAATTATCGCACTGCAATAGGCTCTAGTGCCGATGCCACGTAAGGCTGCATTGCGCATGCGCTCACAACACGCTGAACGCTTGCTTCATCAGACACGTCACGATATTTCATTCTTGCTTTCCAGTTTCCAAGCTTGCTCTCGCAGTCAGTCAGCTTTTATTATCAGTCGATGGTACAGTGTGCAAATTTAATGGAATTTTTCAAAATATCAAAATTTGGATTTCTTACAATATCGCTATCCTTGTTTATTAGTTGTATAAATTAAAATACAGGGATACGTTGAGAAACCCCGGTTTAATATAATCTATTGAATCTTATAAATAAATAAGAATATTGTCCATTAAATAAGTACTTTATTATAATAAGTTTTTTATTATATCCATACGATTAACTTAACATATTTTTGTGACTTATTCATGTTTTAGACAAATTTTTTTACTAAAAATGACAAATGCACAATTTGTTATAATTATCGAAAATGTACAACAAAACTTAACTTTAAATCATATTTAACTGGTTTTATTGTTATTTTCAACTGTTGTATAAACTACAAAATTGTATTAAATAGTGAATCATTTTGAAGAAACTTTTTGAAATTAAATTTATTTTCGTACTATCTGTAAATAAAAATACAAAATCGAAATTCAAGAACAATTCAAAACTTGCAATCGTATCTAATCGTTTTCTTTTTTTAGTTTGCAGGCTTGTCAGATCAGCTGAATTTGTTTAAATAATTGGCATTTTCAGATATTGAACAAGTGGATAAAAATTGGGCAATTCTTGAAACACAGCTTTGATGATTTATGCTAATATTTATTTACAAGGTTCTAAATCTTCGATAACGTTAATATAATGTTAACCTAATAGTACCGTAATGTTAATGTTATTTTAAGACGACTATAATAAGAAAAGCAAAAAACAAAATCTCACTATAGGCATTAAGGTGATTCTTGAAGTCTGCTATACCGGAGTT
>JABFPJ010001688.1:0-23793 GCA_022817425.1 Gryon sp. ZL-2020 | reverse complement strand
GACAAATAAAAGAGAACGCGTCATGTTGCTACGAAAGAAAAAGGGTTTAATGAAGTTTAGTCGTTGAATCAACCTGACAAACTCGTTGTACGATAAGTTATTTAATGTATGATTACCGACTCGCTTGTAATCTTGTGTTTTTTTCTAGACATGGAGTCAGATAAGGAAATAGATTATAAACCCTATAACGAAAACATAACAGTATATAATTATTAGATTATTATATACTTTAAAAATGTAACAATTTTGTTTTGATTTATAATTCAAATAAATGTGCATTCCATTCTTCAATTTTTTAATTTAAATTATTATTATAATCATAGACAGAAAATGTTTGTTTAATTTTCATTTAAAGGTAACATTTTACAAATCTCCTTATTTAATTCCGAATTTTGTGTGATATATGAAGTAGGCCTTAAATTGTCTAATCCACGTTTAAAATGTTTCTTCTTATTTCAATTTTTATAGACAAGATTAAGATATTCATCAAATAGTCTAAAAATCCTTGCTCTAGATGTTACTATATGGAAATAATTTTAAGACTATTAATAATCTTATAATTAATCTTTCATATAGTATAACAAGTGAATGAGAATCAAATTCTTTTCAACCTGTTACTAGACACAAGTAATCTAATTTCTCGAATCCTTGATTTATGTATAAAACACCAAAAGGTAGGATCGTTCGTTGTTTTTTAGTTTAAAAATGTGATGACACATCGCTACGATATTTATGTACGTTTCAATATGTTGGCGAGGATCGTAAGAGAATAAATGTAAAAAATATCGTTGGCGAAAATAGATGATTCTGATATTAGCTAATTTTTTTATCTTCCATCTTTTATCTAATAAAATTGTCTATTCGTCGTGAATTCAACACCAAATATCACGTTTTTTTCTACCATTGTATATTACAAATTTAATCTTCATTTGTCATCATTATTATGTAGTTTTATTATCTTTTCAATTTTTTGTGTTTTTGTTTAGTTGAAACATTTTCATCCAAGCTTCGCAATCATATAAAAATATGACACGTATACAATTCGAATCAATCTGAATTAACTTGTGCACAATATCAAAAGGAAACGCAAAGTAAACAGAAAATCTAGTATGGTCTAGAATATAATACGTTGTAGTGATAATTATGTTATCACTACATTTTTATTTATATTATAAATATAAATAAAATGGTACAGATATTGCTTCTTAACACATAAACATGGATATACAAATACATGCGTACACATTTTATGTTGATCCAAAAAAGATTTTTTATCTAGATCAATTCTGCAAAATGATTTCGATTCCTTTACATTGGATCTTAAATTAAAGTTAAATTCTGTAAAGACGGTGTTTAATTTATGTGTATTATAAGTTTAACTTACGTATAGGTACTTCTTCGATTATTTCTCTAAGTTTTAGATATTAAATTTAAAAACATCACAGCATAAATATAGACATTTAGTTTATTTTACGACACATTCCATGCGAAGCTCCTCCAGAGCTATCTCAATCACAAAATCAATTGTATAAAAATAAAGTATCGATATAATTTAATTTGAATAAATATGTGCAAATAATTTTTAATTCTTAACACACACATATATATTTGTATATAATTGTAATAAAACTTTTGATTCAAAGATTCATTTTACCGGGATTAACTTAATATTGAATTTGATTTTCAAAAAATTAATATTTATCACATACACAAATTATTTTAAGAGTATTTCTTTAAGACCACAAATTGTTAGAATATTAGTTTAAGTTCCATATACAAATTATTCAAATGACAATTGTGTGTATACATAGATTTTTTTGTCATTCTGAGTCTACATTTCCGATTTACCGAAATCTAAAATCATCTGCGGCTATTAATTAATTTAGACGTTTAAATATTGCACGTGTTTCACATTGGTCATGACATAAACATTTGTCCGCAACACGTTCTTTCTAACACATGGTCAATTTTATAAAATGATATAAATAGCTGCATTTTTATTCTTACACCTCAGCCTCCGAGACTTCATACAAAACTCTACTATCATCGGATCCTATACCACTGACAAGTTTCATTTTACTTGTAAAAGTCTATAAAAACAGATAACATAAAATACATGTTTGTTTGATGATATCTTGTTCGCTGTATAGATTATGTGCCAGTCGAAGTTTTATAACAAAAAACATAATTATTATTTCGAGTAGTAGTATTATGTAAAATTAAAGATGATACTTTAAAAGTGTACTCTATTCAATAAGAAAAAAAAACTCCAATACTCGTATAATACTTGAGTATTCTCATAGGGAAAAATAACTGGAACACTATTGATTTCCAATAATAAACATATTGTCATTTGTTCATGGATGTTATCGATTTATGTAATTAGTGAAACTTAAGTTTAAACTTGTATATACTAGTTTACTTAACAATACAAAATTTTAAATAAGAAATATTTTGTTAAAATATTATGACGAAAAAATGCAACTGTTAAGTCTTTCAAAATATGTTTAAACTTGATATTAATAAAATTTTTCGGTTTTAATTGATATGTTAATATTTAAATAGGTTTAATAATACATCAATTTAATCACTTAATATATGCTATGAGATCTATAGTTCTTGATCATTTTTACAGTTTGAATTTAGAAGAAATAAATACTTAAATTAAAATGCCTAAAATATGAGTACTATCATGTTTGTATTATAAAAAGATATGTTGAAATCAATTTTACAATTCAAGTCTCGTTGCATTTAAAAACTATTAACTATATTGTAAATTTGTTCAATTTGCTCATCTTCGGCTGGCAACATATCTTTGCATTTCAATCAATAAGGAGAAAGTTGAATTTGGCAAAATCAAAGAAATGCCTCTCTCGTTGCGCAATTGGCCCAGTCCGACGAAGAATAATCTTACCTGAACCTTACCACAATCAGCAAATAATCTTTTTTTTTTTTTGTTCAACGTATACAAGGAAGCATTGTTACATAGATGATATTTGAGCTAATATTTGCCTGAGACTTGCAGTTCCAACCGAGTTCGTTGATATCTGACTAATACTGTTAAATAAAGCGTCTGCCTGCATATTTTCTGGTAATCTTGTTAAAAACTGTGCGCCTCTGACAAAGTCCATCTTCAATAGCTCCTCTTGATAAAGATGCAAAATGCCCAATGCGGTACGAAACAGGAATTCTTCGCCATCCCTAAAGAAAACATCCCAAACTCTGCAGGCAACGTCTAGTGGCATAGCTTTGGCATATATTGTATATAACCAGTCCAGCAAATATAGATCTGGACTTAAACCAGCAATAGTAAAGTGAGAGTGTACTCTAGGTAATTTATTGGCAAGTGCATTTGAGTATGCCTTATAATAAGCATTCATTTTGTCTTGATTTAAAGTGAACGCAGCCCGATGACATGGCTGATTCAACAGATTTGCAAAACAAATGAAAGCGTCGACGGAGTCCATGTTAAGGGACAACATAGCCCCGATAAAGCTCATTCCTTGGACATAACCGATATCTGGACGGTAAACTGCATATGCTGCAAGAACACCCTGTAGACTCTCGGAAAGTGGTCCGCCTTCCTGGAAGACACACAGGGTCGGGAAAGTGCGATGTACATCAAGTTTAATGGCTGTGAGAGCCTCATTCAATGGATTTGACAATGCTCTATCTAAACAGAGCTGATAAAGATTCGCGGTAATATTCAAGTGATTGTAAACCGCCAATTTCCATACTTTACCACGAATGCTTGGCGGTAAACCGCGCCACCAAAGATCACGCACTTTGCGCGTGTCTCTCATTGAATCAAATTTTGGTAAAATGTGCGTATTCCAAGTATTAGAGTCTTCAGCCAATCGTTCTTCCTCCTTCAATTGTTGCTCCCTCTGTTGTCTTCGTTCCTTCTCCTCTTTTAACTCTCTCTTTCTCGCTGCCTCCAAAATTGCGTTATATTGTCTTCGATGATTCTCCTCTTCTTCCGCACTCTTGGCTGGCAAATTTGGCGGTCGTGGTTGTTGAATTAAAGCCAAACTACCGCCAATTTTATCGACATTACGTGACGGACTATTCGTTACAGAATTTTCCAGCGAATCTTTACTGGATTTCCATGAGAAGACATTCTTCACAAAAGAGCCGGCATTCAATGGCCAGAGTTTCGATTTCCCAGGAGAACTCTGTTGCTCGTCATTTCCCAATGAACTTCCAGTCGGCGAGAATTCACTCAACGACGATACCGTGCTACTGCACGAACGCGGTAAACTACCCCGCGGACTACCGTTGATGCTGGTTGTCTCATCATCCTTCAGTGGATCTGAGTCTTGTGTTGTTTCCGAATATTTTGCATTGGTTAAAGATACAGGCACATCATCAGAATAAAGTTGTTTCGTGGATGGATCGTAAGTGAGGGACATACTTTCCAGGGCGCGATTTAGACTCGTGCCCGCAACCCCTACGGAGACAACGTTGCTTGCGTCGTACCACTTGTTCTCGCGAATATGCACGCACAGGGCCTTTGTTTTTGGCGCTGGCGTTGCCGCAACATCGCACGCCAGCGCCTCGCCCAGCTCGACGCTGTTGCAACATATCGAGTCACCGTTTAAAGACACAAGCTGTCGCTTACCAATTGTCGCTCCACGGCTGCTCACTTTGACACCATTGAGAGTCGCAGATTGAATCGGTGGACTCTTCATGATTGCGTCGGCTTGATTGTTCAATCCATGCCGTGCCTCAGAAGGCCCGCATTAACCTTAGCCGTATGATAATATTTTGTTGTTTTCGTGCCCATGCTACATTGTGATATAAAGAATGATAATATTTGCATACATGCCTCATTATTGCTTCTTATAGGTCTATTTAGTGTGCTGCGGTAGTATTGTTGTTCTTACTTTGTGCTTAGATATTTATACATATATATGTATACATATATGTATGATTCAACATCTATAAAAGTTACTAGTGGTATTCTTTTATGTTTCTTCTTTAATGTTGCATCTGAAAAAGAAAAGATCACTAATTAACATTCAAATAAAACAAAACTCACGATTGAAATATAATGAAAAAATGAATAAAGATCATTCTTTCTACTAGAATAATTAAGTCGTCTTCTAACGGTCATTAAATTTTAATGTTTTAAAAGGAACTTCAGTGTAAAAGTTCCTTTTTAATAAAAAATAAGGTTCCTATTAAATATTAGACAAAATATTACTAATTATTCAAGTGAATTTTAACGTGAAAATGTTAATAAATCAAATTATATTTACATTTGGACTATATAATACTAAGTAAGACTAAATCAAGTATAAGCTTTACAAAAATCAAAACTATGCCAGTATTTAGAAAAGATTGAAATGGCATATTCTTTTTTTCTCAGATTTTGTTTCGTTTGATATATTGAAGTCAAAGATATTCATTGAAACATAGAATATATTGTCTTAATGAAAGTCAAATTACAAGACATTTAAATTTAAAGCATGTTAGATATTCTGTATGATATTTATGTTCTTACAAGTAGCTTAACTTTTATAACTTAAAAATACGTATGTTATTTTTCTTTCTTTTTATACAAGGATCAAAGTTAAGAATAATTTAACATAAAATCTTTTCTTTGGAATAATACATATTTACTGTTGATATACAGTACAACTGTTTTCGATAATACCCAGCATATTTTTAAACCAATCAATATTGTTGTTTTGTCAAAACTAGCTTTAAGACATATATTGTTTCTTTATATGTATATCTAAACATTTATACAATTATGTTTTCTTAAAATAATGTATTATTTATGTAAAAAGCACTGTATGCACAACTTGAAAATAATATACGCAGACATTAATCCCCATAAACTCGTCATTGAAATTTGCACAACGCCAGACTTGACACTTCATAATTACATATACAACGTTCGGATTATGCATTCTAAGTACTTGATTTCAGCGTTTCAAGTATCGGGCACATGCTTAACCTTTCAAATGTATGTGTTATAAAATAAAATGTCAACTTGATTGCAATCTAACAGTTCCCGAGTTCAATGGAAATGTCAAAAATTGTGTTACTCCATTGCTCGAAAAATAAATAACACGTATTGTAAAATAAAATTTCATACAATCAGAAAAGCACTGATAAACAAAAAACAAAATAAAAGAACGATATGTAAAATTGAAAATTAATATATTAATTCGTAAGAATGATTACCTCCCTCGAAGAGAAAGCCAACACCTTATGAGATTATTCTGTGTATCTTAACCTTTGACGTATAATGCGCCAATTAATGAAATGGCGCTGAACAGTTAGCCATTGCCAGGCATTTCTATGCGCCACTCGAACAACAAAATCACAACATTTTGGCGACAATTCCGCACACATAGATTACGGAATCTATCAATAAAGCCAAAGTTAATAGCAGACGATTGCTACATACGTCACACGATTAGTGTTGGAATGTGATATATGTTTGTGTGTATTGGAGCCAGGCTGCATGGCTACACGTCTGGTAACTTTCGTGCCGAGGAGTGCTGCAGCCTGAATGGAGCAATTTCTTATGTGAGTCGGTGAAACTGCGCGAGACTTCCCAGCGAATTTTGCCGCAATGTTTGATTAAGGAGACTCAGTTGCTCTAAAATATTTTTCGTACAAATAAGAAACAATTCGTTAGATCAATCTAACAAATATGTTATATTCTCAAAAATGTTTTATCAAACAATACAAATTAAAAAATATGTTTATATATTGAATATGTATAAACGTTATATGTAGATATATGTAAAATAATAAAAATGCTAAATTCAAAAATATATAGCTTAAAATGTTGTATATTTGCAGAATAGACATCTGCAAAATTATACAACTGTTATATAAAATATTGGAATTTTTATTATTGATAATGCAAAATATTATTTTATTTCAAATTTAGTTATTTATATAAAGTTATTATATAAAGTTATTATTTATATTTATATAAAGTTATTAGAAATATATGATAGAAATAATAATTAAAAAAGTAATTGATACGATAGAAAATTAATAGTACATTTCTATTTATGATATTAGCATTTATACATTTGAATTATATAAAATGTACATATTTTACAGGTTAATATTTAATCTAAAAATATTCATTTATCAATTATTACACAATAATAAGAAACGTAAATTATTAGAATAAATAATGTAACAATTAACAAAAATGCCAACTATTTAACTTTACAGATTCTCATTAAGCAATTTTTTTACAAGTGTGAAGTTCGCTGACATTAATTCAATGAAACTTAACCTACAATTCTGCAAAATAAAATATAATCTTACTACTTTATCTCTTATTATTACAGAAACAAAGTGGATTGACAACTACGTTAACACAATGTGTAATGTCATTAACAAAACTCACAAATATATATTGGTGTAAAATATTTTGACGTTTAACCAGTTTACATATTATTCGTCCGAGAAAACCAGATGAGAGAAAAAGTATTCCATCTATTATATATCTCCCGTCTTGTTTTGTCACAACAAGGTTAGCTGTCAAACTTGGAAGGCTTAAGGAAAATAACTGGCAAAATTTTTCGTTGTTTAATTCAGCTTAATCAATACGAAAGTATAGAATACACAAATTAAAATGTCAACAAGAACGGAAATTTCACTGGAGCATTTTTATGTTTTTAACAGCACTTATGTCAAAAAAGAAGGAGAGGTAAGATTTTATTGTCTTTTCAATACAACTAACTTTTTCCGATATTTGTCAATAAAATTAATTTATTTTTGTATATTTATAGGAAAAAAATAAAATTTTGTACTACTATCCAGCAAAGACCGATTCTGATACACAAATTAAAAACATTGGTCTGAGTGAAGCAATTATTAAATTTACAGAGTAAGTAGATTTATATTTCTAATATTTAAAGTAACAAAATGAGTTTGTTTCTAATTAAAAAATGAATTACTTTATTACAGATCATTCACTCCTGGAGAAACACTGGATTATTGTCATACTCACAAAACTCGACAAGTGTATTATCAACCAGAACCAAATTTTTGGATGGTTATGGTAAATATAAAAATTTATTATCGTAATAACAATTTATTTACTTTCATTCTATGTCCATCGACTGTATTTTCATATATATTTAAAAATATATATCATTTAAAATTACTTCGCAGATAGTTGGAGTACCTTACACAACAAAAGAAAAGGATGGCAATGAAATAATTGAATACTTGAACGAAGAAGTGTCGAGTAACGTTTGTCAAGCAATTCTTAAACAAATGTACACGATATTTCGACTATTTATGGGATCATTTAATACAATTTTAAATGAACCCGATTGTGGTTCTGTGATTTTACTTAAACATAAACTGGACCATTTTTACTCAAGGGTATTATATTAGAGTATATATAACTAACTTTATTTTATACAGTTAAATTTTAACACTAATTACATGTAATTTGATCTATTTTCAGTATTTGTTATCCTTAAAACTCAACAATAGTGATATTTTAGACGTTTTTCAAGGGTTGCAGTTTTTACCTTTAGACAAAACTACATTTCTTCGTGTACAGTGTTTTATGAATCTAGTCGAAGCTACTTTCCCACAAGTAAAATATACCGCGTTTCTGTACAACGATCAACTAGTATGGTGAATATAATAATTTTTTTACATATTAATGTTATGTTATAGAAAAGTTTAAATTGTATTAAATTATTCATTAAAAAACATTAATAATTTTTAGGAGTGGCTTAGAACCAGAAGATATGCAAGTTGTTTATAATTATTTAATAACTACCCTATTACCAGCCCATCTTGAAAAAGAATTAGATGGAGGCTCAATACCTCGTAACTCAACGTCTCCCTTCACAAGCTTGCATTATGGAAAGTAAGTTATACAAAGTAATTTTAATCTTATTATAGTTAAATTCTAATTTAATATGATATGACTTTTTAAATAGTGCTTCATAGTAAAATTGCATAGCAAAATAGTTAATAAAATTAATATTATAGAAATTTGTTTTGCAGATTTGTTACTGGTCCATCAAGTATCGATGATCTAATAAAATTACCAAAAGTATTTATCAATTATTCACTGAAAAAGCCAATTTCATTATATTTAGTAGTTTATCGTGCGCTGAGTGCTACTGTTTGTTTATTCGTTGACAGTAAGTAGATATTTTTATTTAATAATATAAACTAAAAAATATACAATTTATTTTATCTTAAATTCAAAAACATACACAATATATATTTTTTCAAATAATACATTTTATTTATACTTTTAGTAGCATTTTTTGTGATTCGCGTTCGTCATTGATAATACGATTTTATTCTTTTAACATTTATCTAATTATTTAAATAATCTTATTTTGTTTTTATAAAATATATATTGTACAATTTACTGCAGTGAAATAGATATACCAATTTTTTTGTTTCGTATTAATATATTCTCTTGTTAAACTTTATTTTAATATCATTAGTAATTACAAATTATATTAATGTTCACTTAGGTAAAACCAGTCCCGTGGCAGACTTTTATAGAAATTTAGATACATTTCTAGGGCCACAATTAACTACTTTGGTTAGTACAGTGGCTGAACAATGTTCCAAACACATGATGACTTCATCCGACTCAAGTCCCAAATATTTATATTTCAATAAGCTCAATCTTGCTTATAAGAGTACCATACACTTTGACAATAGACGTTGTTCAAATGTCTTAACAACGCCACAAGTGTTAAGAATAATCACTGATATTAATAATGACACTAAAAGGTAGGTAGAGATTTGTTTTAAAGGAACTTATAATTAAAAATTATAGGTTCAGTATAACATTTTGGGACTTATATCCGTAGGTTAAAGGAAGCTTGTGAAATAGTGGTCAAAACAATGAATGATGATTATTGGATAGTGGGAAAATTATCAAATTTGCGTGAATTTTATGTTGTTATTCAAGAGAAAAATGCTAGCATAATAGAAATTGATGGTAAATTTTATATTATTTTTTATATGTGTATACATTTATTAAATTGTTTTTATATGTGTATATATATTTATTTCAGAACAAGTCAAGCAATTATGCAAACAACAATTAAAGAGTATCTTTTTCCACTGATTTATTGTTTTATGTTAAAGTGTCATATCCATTCCGAAAAAATGTAAAGAATGCTCAGAGGTGAATCCTTTTTTCAGTACATTTATTTTTATCATTTACTTGTTTCATATATATAATATAAAAAATAATTTGTACATAGTGAATAGGAATATCTAAAAATGCAAATATATTTTGTAAATAATAATTATTATTAATAAAGAAAAGTGATCGAAGAACATCGACATCTTGTACGAAATGTGTTTTTATTAAAATTGCGAACATGTTATTGATAATACAAAATAATTTTGTACATAAAAAAGTACAAACTGATGAACGATAGAGAAATTAAATTTTGATAATTAAAATTGTATTTACAACCTATTTACATAAGTATTTACAAACGTAAATTTAATCTGAATTGTTCTCTTCTTCTTCATCATCTTCTTCCTTTTTATCTTTTTTAGGAATAATGTTTGAAAACTTTTTCAATTTAGCAACAAAGAAGCCGTCCATATTGTGAGTATGTGGATAAAATCTTTTTGTTAGTTTAAGCGAAGGATGATAACGATATTCTCTATAACTTGTGAAGCCATCAACTCCAAATTCCAATCCAGTTGGAACCACTTTGACATCGCGTTTCTTCAATGCGTAATCAATGATCCATTCATTTTCTTCTGGCAGAATAGAACATGTCGAATACACGATGGTTCCACCAGATTCCGAACGTGCATTCACACAATCAATAGCTGCTAACAATAAATCTCTTTGCAATGTACAACATTTTTGAATATCGATTTTTTCTTTATTACTTTTCACACTCGGATCTTTTGCAACTACACCAGTTCCAGTGCATGGTGCATCCAAAAGCACCTTATCGAATCCTTTTTGTACCTAAAATGTAACATACAATTATAGAAACCAAAGTATATTAAAAGTTAATTTTGATTTAAAATCTCTAATTGGAACTTACACTTGGAAACTTGCGTCCGTCATAACTACAAATAACTGAATTTGTGATTCCCAAGCGATGAAAATTGCCAATGACAGCTTTCAATCTTTCTGGATTAACATCGTTAGCAAATAATATACCAGTGTTTTTCATCATCGCAGCAATATGAGAGGCTTTTCCTCCAGGCGCTGCACTCATATCCAAAATTCTTTCATTTTCCTTTGGATCCAAAGCCATAACTGGTAATAAACTTGACGCTCCTTGAATAATATAATGTCCCGCGAGATATTCTGGTGTTGCTCCTAGTGGTACCTGAGACGAGTATACAACTAAACCAATCTTAGTCCACTTGCCAAGTGGATCCAAATTAACTCCACGGTTGATCAAAGCCTGAGCTAAATCACGTCTTCGTGTTTTCAAAGTGTTAGTACGAATAGTCACCGGTCTTTGGGTCTCACTTGCTTCTAGAAAATCGATTAATTCACTCAAAGGAAATATTTGCATCAACTTTTCCATCAAGAATGTATTGTAACTGTAATAAGTGCATAAATCTTTACAAAGAAGATCCAAGTATTCTTTGCGTTGTCGATTTGGATCTCGCAGATTCTTGAAGTCGGATAAAACGGTAACGACGTCGCGAATTCTCATTTGAATGTCTTGTAATGTTGCGTTTTCCAACTCTTCTTCAGTTGGAAAAGTGAATTTCTCTTGATTCATTGACATTTCCATCATCTCATCTTTGGCTAATTTTCTGAAAAAAAAAAAAAAAAATGATTAATTTTGTTGTTTTACTTAGTATAAAGAAATCTTATATTTTTTAAACATTAAATTGCATAACTACCGTTCTTTCGCTTGTATCTTCTTGAGTTTTCGATTAGCTTTTTCAATTGGCAATAAATCATTGTCATCACTTTCTTCGTCTTCTTCATCCTCTTCATCATTTTCATCGCTATCTTTATCTACATTATCTTCATCATCACTATCTTCCTGGTCTTCTGTGTCTTCTTTCTTGCTCTTTTGCTTTTTACTAACATTTTCTTCATCGTCACTATTTTCATAGTCAGTAGTTTCATTTCCGGTTGCTTCTTCATCTTGTTGTTTTTCATCATCACTATCGAAATAATTATCAGTTGCCGGAACATCAGAATCGGATTCCTAAAAATGGTATAAATAATTTTATTAATAAGATTTTCATTATTTTTATTTCAAAGTTGATATAATTTAAAGAAAGTATGATTTAAATAATTTGTTAACGTTATAAGTAATTAAATTAAATAAAAAATATCTCAAACAAATATTTTTTATATATACATTGATTTCATAAATTATATAAATTGATTGATAAATTTCATAACGCGTTTGTCAAAAAACACAATTAATAAATATATTACCTCTTCTTTTTGTACAGTTTTCTTTTGTACAATTTTCTTTTTTTCAGTTTTTGCTTTTTTAATTTGTGGCTCAAGTTTTTCAGCTTTCTGATGATCTTTTAATGCTTGCTTCAAAAGTCTCTTTTTGGCTCGTTGCTTTTGTCTATGACTTAATGTTTCTATTGGTCTTTCTGTAAAATAAATAATTAAATAATTAAAAATATCTTATTGTTTCTATTAAAATTAACTTTTAACTATGTATTCAAATATCACACATTCAAATACATATTTGTATAATAAAAAACTATACCTTCCGGCTCAGCAATCAATTTGGGGACTGGCTGTTTACGTGCTTTTCGCCCTGGACCCTTCGGTGGTTTATCTGCGAAGTTACCTTTTCTACCCATTATAAAAACGTTATTTTTTCCTACAAAAAAATTAAATTGTTTACAACTAATCCTATCAAAATATCAGTCAAAGTATGTGTACAAAAATGAACCAACCTTAAAAATGTATTATATCAGAAATACTTTCTTAATTTCTTATATTTTTATTATGATATATATTAATATAACTCTCAAATATATATCTTCGATTAATTAAATTTTAATTTAACATCAGCATGGGATTTATGCTGTATTAACCCACGTGTTGAACTCAATTTTGAACGTAAAATATGCCAGGTTTATTCTTCAACTTAGAATACATATATTGATTTAGATAACCAACCAACTCAAAGAAAATACTTGAAATGCGTGTTCAGAAAATCAATTAACACATTTTAGTTACCTTCTTACTCTGACTCCTTGAAATAACAAAGTGCCGATAGTAGTTTTTCTTATATTATATAAAATGCATCTTACCCCAGCAGAGGTCACTTTGGTCGTAAAGAGCAGTGTGACTGGATCTAAATTTCGTATGATCTATGGAGAATTCTTTGATGTATGATACACAAACGTACACATATTTTGTGTACACGTGCGTTTGAGTGTTTAACTTTATTTAAAAAATTTTTATATTGTAATATAAAATGAAAAGTGATAATTTAATTGTAAAAAGAAAAGGTGGAGGAAGTATAATTGATCATCGCCCTTTATTTTCGCAAAATGGAGAGTGAGTATTCGAAATGTACTTTTTTCTTTGTTATTATTAAATATTTACAGCGCAATTTACTAATAATACATAATTTTTTGAGTGTATATTCGTATTCGCATGACAGTCGATCTCTCTTATTTGTTGGAAAACTTCGGTTTTTATTTCGTAACTATTTACCGATATATACACCCGTGCTTCCATTTACCCGTACACCCGTTTATCCGTGTGTCCGTACATTATATAGTATTGTTAATTTAATCTTTAAAGAAATATTACTATCAAATAAACTATCTTTTTTAAAAATATAAAGTTTATACATTTATATCATTTATTTGTTTACAGAACATTGTATATAGTATGGAAACAAGATATCAGAGCATACAGTACGCAAACTGCAGATTTTGTTAGAGAGTTTGATCGTGCAGAACACAGAATAATCAAAATCACTACATGTCCAAAAAATCCTGACACAATCATTGGTTGTACTGAAAATGGAACCCTCATTTCCTGGAATAGTAAAACTGGATTGATCAAATTGACTGTGGTAAGAAATACGATAAATGATAAAAATATAAGTAATATGTTTATATTATTTATATATTTACGATTAATTAAACACTTTTACTTTTCAGAATTTACAGTTGACGCAAAAAAATGTGAAACTTAAAACATTTCATATTGTAACATATAAATTAGAAAATCAATCACGAACTTATAATGTACTTGTTAGTTACGTTACCGATAATGATAAAACAATACATTTGGAAGCTTTTAATTACAACGATGGACGATTAGTTGTACAAAATACATTTTCGTAAGAATTTTGATATATTTTAATATATAAATAATGGACATAATTTTATGAATGATTTAGTTCATTTTACAATATATTTTATTAATTTGTATTGCAAGAATAAAACATTAACTTTATTTTTAACAAATATTAAATTATTTACAGAAAGCACAATAATGATTATCATTTGGACATTGTTGGAAACTTCGGTTATAACTTAATTGCTTTAGGTGAAAATATGTTTTTACACATAATCAATCCCGAAACATTAGTTAAAATAAGGTAGGTTGTGTATTACATTGTTGGTAAGTTCGAATGATTTCAACTGTAAACTTATAAAATAAATAATGACGTTAATGTATTTGTAAATTTAGGTATGATAAGATTGGAAGAGTAATAACATGTATAACTGGACATCCCGAGGAAGAATGCGTTGCAACTGGTGATGAATCGGGACGTGTACTCTTATTAAGAGATCTGTCATTGTTTCATCATCAAAAGTATTTTTTGCCACAAACGACTTTTCATTGGCATACATTACCAGTAGAGGAAATAGCATTCAGCAGATCTGGTACGACAATATTATTTATTTTGTTAAAGAAATGTACATTTCATAATAAAATATAATTGTTATATGTAAATGAAAAAGAATTATTTCATTTATAGGTGGACATATGTACACTGGCGGTGGTGAATGTGTATTAGTCAAATGGTCAATTAACAATGCCGAGCATAAATCATTTCTTCCACGTTTATCTGCGCCAATAAAACATCTTACAATTTCACCTGAAAATCTTTATGTTGCTATATCCACTTTAGACAATGGTAAAATATTTATATAAAATAAAATTGTATTGTTCTATATAATCTTGTATTAATAATAATAATAGTTAAATTTACATAATTTTTAGGAATTATCATTGTAAATCCACAAAAGAAATTGACATCAGTCATTCAAAACTTTACATGGGGTGTTACTCCGTCAAATACAATATTATTTCCAGCTGGTTTAATTGTTGACCCACGAACCAACTGTCTTGTTCTCAATAGTCGAACTGGACATATACAGTTTTATAATACAAACACCAAATCGCTATTATACAATGTAAGATATTTATTATATAAATTAAGTTGATATAATAAATGATATTAGTGTATGTTATATAACTGATTTGATGCTAATGATCTTTTTAATATATATTTTCAGATAAATATAACTGCGCAGAATCTATTGACACAAGAAAGACATACGGTAATTGTAAATACAGAAGTAACCAAAATTGCTATTAATTACAATGGCACTTGGATGGCAACGGTGGAAGAACGAGACGACAAAATATCTAGTATTGAAATTAGACTCAAATTTTGGGAATTTAACATGGAACAACAAATGTAATTGATTTACATGATTTATAAAACTAACAAAACTAACAAAAATAACAAACTACAATTACATAATTTATGATTTTAGATACGTTTTAAATACTTCCATAGAACTTCCTCATGACAATGGTGTAAATGCATTACAGTTTCAACCTAGTGATCCGTTTGGCGAATTAATTCCTTGTGTTGTAACTACTGGAAAAGATGAAAAATTTAAATTATGGACTTTAGTTGAGCCAGAATCTGTATATAGTAAGTATTTTACGGTTAAGTTATAAACGATTACGTTTCGATTCAAGTTTTTATATAATGTGAATAATTTCTAACAGAAAAAAATAAGCATTGGCAGTGCGAAAGTATGGGATACTATCGCAATCTTCCAACAAACGACGCTGCATTTTCTGAAGACGGATCACTTTTGGCAGTTGGTTTCGATTGTACTGTAACTCTTTGGAATCCAGACAGTATGGAACTTAAAAAAGCTTTATCTTATTTTAATAAAAGAGAAACAATCAAGTAAATAAATCGTTTATTCATATGTAAATATAATTTACATGTAATATACAATATGGATTATAATTAATTAAATTATTTGTATGAACATTATTTTAGACAAATAGAATTTGGCAGACATGAAGCTCGACATTTAGTTGTAGTTGGATTCCCTACAAGTCTTGTTGTTTGGGACATTTTGACTTTTCGTATTGTGTGGAATGTCCCACTTCAACTAAGTACTCTGACAGCTGATCCATTGTCTTCATATATGGCTGCTTTTACGACGGATAATACTTGTAAGTAAATTATCTCAAACGCAATCGCTTAGAATTGCATTGAAAACTAATGTATTTCTCTATTTTTGTAGTATATGTATTCAAACCAACAAAATCCAAATATGAATATACAAAGAAAAACGTAATTAAAAACAGTTCAATTTTGTGTTCGTGCTTTGCTCCACAACCGCATGAGAAACAAAATTCAAGCGTAGCTTGGCAAAAACATTCACAACTATACTTTTTAGATAGTTGTCAGGTTCGTAAAATTATATTCAATGAATTTAAATAATGATTAAAAATAAATATTATATTTGTAAAAATTAATATACTTTCAGGAATTATTAACTTTAGAACCGGAATTTGAATCTGAGTCATTACTGAGTAATTTAAGTACAAAGGAAAATGTGCCAATGACTGCTTTCGCGCGATTGCTGGCATCTCAAACTGTATCAGCTAAAGAAAATACAAGTCCTTATATCCATGAATATTTAGGCAACGTGGGAAAAGGAATTGTCGATGAGGTGAGTAAAAAGATTATTTTTTGTACATTTGTATTAATTTAATAACAATCGTATTTCTCAGTATATACTACACATACACAAAACGACTCCGCTTTATGGCATTCTTCTACGTGATAACATAAAAAGATCAACACAACTCGTACAATTCGTTTTGCGTACAAAATTAATACTCTTAATTAAGTCTTGTCATGTTGTTGGTGGTTATAATTATTTCGGCGTGTCACTATTTAATAGTCGATAAAAAAATATGATGACAACACATCAACGTTAAACACACATACAATTATTAATTAATGACAATATTGAGAGTATTATTTTACCCCCAATTATATGATTTAATAATTATATCATCCATTTATATGATTAATACACTGACAAGATGTTTTTATTAGATTCCTTCTCGGTTAATGTAATGTGTGGTTTTGAAATTATATTACGAAACTCGTAAGTTTTTAGTTTCATTTTAATCGGGCAAATTAATCACGATGCGTGGAGAAAAATTAAGGACAAGTTGCATCTTTCTGCATTTTTGTACATAATGTAGATCGAGTAAATGAGGACGACGATTTTATATGAAGATTCCTCAGAATAAATGACGAAATACGAATATACATTTAACTTCACATTTACATATAATACTTAATAAATAATAAGATACGTTTTATCAACATTGAACATACTTCATAATTAAATACTTTGGTATACATTTCATTTATAAATATCAGTAAATTAATTGTTTGTTTAGCATAAATAGAAAAATCAGATGTTAGTATATTCGCAAATACCTAATAATAAATTTTGTCATTTTAATAAGAGAGACTGCATAATAAAAAGAAAAATAAATAATTAAATTACATTACATTAACAATAAAAGTATTTTTCAAATATTAATTAATTTTTTATATTTTATACTATTAGACTTTCAAGTATTTGTTTATTTTTGGAGCATTAATTTAACTTCAAATAATAATGACAGTTTTTTACATCAAATCAAAATTATCAAAAATCTTAATTAATATTTCTCCAATAAATACCATTCATTAGTGTGTTTTATTCTCAAGTTTTGGCTAGATAACTTAAACAAAACTTATTGCATTACTTAATGAAATCTACTGAATAAGATTTTGCATATAAATTGCACAATAAAATCATTATTTGAAGATTTTGTTTATATATATTAATAAAATTATAAGTAAAGAAACATATATAAATTATACAATAAAACAAAATTTAGAACAAATTTTCTTCACTTTTTCAATCTTAAATATTTACACCAAGAGAAATTTTTTGGAATAATTACTATAGTTTACAGCAACGAGCATGTTTTTAAATTTATTCCTGCAACTATGGGAAAATTACTTCAATCAAATAACGGATACTTTTGAGGTTCTTAAAGTAAGTAATAGAAAATACATTACATTTTTCCAATAGTTGCAGAAATAAAGCTGAAAACATGCTTAATGTGTCCTCGTTGCTGTAAACTATAGCAATTATTCCAAAAAATTTCCCTTGGTGTATGTCTACGCCATTAGCTTTATTGTTAATTTCAACATTAAGGATATTATATCATATTGTAAATACTGTTTGATATTGATTATATAAATATTTAATAATACATAAATTCATTACAAAAAATATATGTCTTTTACATGCATAAAAATATAATACGATATCCTTAAAAGTGTTTATAACATTTAGTATTTTAAATATTCAGATAATATGCTTTAAAGAAAGAAAACAATGACATTATTGTAGTACATAAATCAAAAAAGAAACATGTTAGATCGAAGAGTTCAGATACAAAGCTAAAGATGAAATTTATCGATGATGAAACGATTGATCTGCAGTCTATGGTCATCCCAGAATATAAGAGAGTGCTTTCAGTACGGTTGGTGGATGGTATCTTGCGTAGAGCATTTTGTAGGGTTGTTTTGAAGCATAAGGCCGGTTAATCATTTGTCAGTGTTTTCGTCCAGTGCGATAATTCCGGCAGCGACGTACTAAATCGAATTTTCGATAACGAAGACAATGCCATTGAGGAATCAACCTCATATTTTCAATTGCCTATAACGAGAGAAATACGATAATGTATTATACAATTTAATATAAAAGCGCATGATAATATGTTACTTATCTTATATATATATATACAAGTATATATAGTATTCATTGTTCTGTATATTGATTGATTATGATTATGTTTACTATATCGTCGGAATTACGAGAAATAATTTTATATCTGCCTACGTGAATGAATCGAGGACCTCGCAAATTGTAGTTATTTGAGTTCAGTTCAACAAGTTGTTGGCCCTGACCTTTTTTGGATTTCTACTCTATTTGATAAGTGACGTTTTGCAAGCTTAGTGTATCAAAAACTTTGAATTTGGAGTATAACTTGCTTACAATTTATGCAAAAAGTTAACTAGTATTTTGGTTTTAAATACTTAATTTTTGTATATACTTAATTAGTTATAACAGTATTTTGGATTATTAACAAAATCAAATTTATACATTTCACATGTGTATTATAAACTGATTTATTTCAACCAGATACAGGATACACATAATATTATAATCAAAAAGCGCTTTACTGTTTAAACATATAATCTATTTGTAGGAACATTTCATCAATTAATTGTTATTTATATAGTTAGTATCATCGTTCTAACTATTTGAAATGTTATTAAATAAAATTAATTAAATTTGATGTTATTAGTTTTGTTATTCATTTGTTGATACAAAATATCAATCATAAAATTAATTTTCTCAATCAATTGTTACTTATGATTTATAATCCATTATTACTGTTTTCGACAATCCATTTTTCTTTTAAATTGTATTACTAAACAATGATTAAACTGCAACTCTCATTCTTGATAATAATTGCCAAAACATTGAGAATAAGTATTTGATTTTAACGAATTAAGTGTTGGGCATTTAATCAAATTAAAACTGAAAAAAACATCGTGTATGATATACGAAGGGTTCGCTCAAACGTTACGTGCCACTGTTCGTTTGTTGTGTCTCCGTTACTCCGACGTTGATCTCGCTTTAACGACATTGCATTTTTCTTTCCCGTGACTCTTAACCAGTCGATATTCGCATGGGAAAAGAAGTAAATTTAGGATATTGCATTGCATAAAATCAATATTAATGATGGCGATTTGATTACAAAAAATAGTTCTTGGTGGCACGCACTTTCACGAGACCTCTATTTTTTACGCAAACTTGTGGAATATGTCGCAAAAATGGATTTGACAGTTTCGTTGATTAAGTTGGATAAGTTTAATAGTGTTTACGATATAGAAGTTATTACTTATTCATGTGTATAATGAAGATCAAATCAAAGTTTTATATACAAAAATGAAAGAATAGTGTAATAATGAAATAAGGGATGATAATGTGTCAAATTTGTAAAAATTAAACAAAATCAAGTCAGCGAGAAGTCAAAGCCCTGTTGTTGATGATGAGGTATCTCCCACGCGAACTTTGACACATAACTCTCGGGCTCTATCATGATATAAATGCTTATAATACATGTGCCAATGAAAACGACAAATGTTTTATTCTTCATCGTGCTTTTATTTCAAAGTACATTTGTATATGAAGCCTATCTGAAAAATATTGATAAACTGTTCATTTCTTAATTTTTGCAACTTTTCAGTAATCTATCATTTATTTTTATTTGTAAAATCAAATGTATAATTTTACTTTTGAATGATTAAAAATTTTTTTGTTTATTTTTATAATTATTCAAATATTAAACAAGCTTAATTTTACAAAATAATCTGCTAATATGGAAGTGTCAAATGCATTATATGGATCAACACTAGGAAGTGCCTAGGGGGAAATCCTCTCTCACAGTTATTCATTGGAATAGATATTTTAATTGATTTACTTTATTACTAACACTTGCGTCAAACACAACTTTGCAATGTGGGTTGTTTACACGAAAAATGAATTGATTGTAAAGTTCGAATATAATTATTATGTGAACGCACGATTATCAAATAACTAAAACAACATCAACTGGAACGCAATTCAAATAAAGCGGAATATGATGGTGATCAGAGTTTCAGCATTATTAATAAGTCTCATTAATATTTGGTAATTAATATTGATATATTAAGGAAAATGAATTTCATGCCAATATTAAATCTAAAAATAGCAGAGATTCTATGCATACAAGTTTATTAGAACAAATTATTGTGTCAATATTTATTTATATATTTTGCTATAATGTAAAATTAATTTTCAAAGGTTCAAATAAGTTTCTCTTACTCTATAAAATGTAAACAGTTTTCAGAGTAATTTTCATTATTTCAAATTTACAGAGCAAGTTGAAGTTAAATTAAGTTGAAAAACATAATAGAAAAACAAGCGGTATTGTTCGTCATATAATTAGACGAAGTTGATGAAATGAAATAAAATCCCATGAATGAATGCTCCGGGCATTTGTTTGTTATAGCTCCGCGTTATCCTTAAACGAGAATCAGTGCCGATACCATATGAACGGGCCGACCATTATCATCAGATTGTCTAATATCAGTTTATAAACTTACGTTATACGCGCAAGCAAATAGAGCTTGAGCCTCATTGTTAGCGGGAATAACATTAGTATGTAAAACGAATGACCCAGTTTGTCCAAGTTACACTGGACGGTCGTTTCGCCGGTCATGCATCATCAAATACATACATCTATTTCACAAACAATTCACACGACCAAAATTTTGCTCTTTTCTATAATTATCAACTCATTCATTTTAGACGTGCACCACCATCATCTTATCCAATTTAGCACAAAGAAATACTGATACCATAGTTGCAACTTGATATTTAATCAATAGTTATTTGATGATACTTGACGATGTTGTTCAATTTAATTGTTAATTTGGAAATTTTTATAAACGCTCAAAATATAAATATCAAAAAAATTTAGCTTTTATTTTTTTATACAAAATATTAAATAATATGAGAATAAAAATGAAAAATAAATTATTTTTGTGCTATTGTACGTATTAAAAGTAATAAATTTCTTGGAGCGTAACAATTAATAAACTTTTTAATACATAAACGAAACATTTAGTTTTTCATCTTAAAAAACATTTTTTGCATGTATTTACATGAAATGATTTTTTCCGTACAGATATAAAGTATATATAAATATAATTAATTAAAGTAAATAAATTAAAATTAAATTAAACTAAACAATTAATTAATAGTTAATTCTTTAGTTTATTTTAATATTTCCATAAGAAATTAAACTAAATAATAAAGTAAACGAAGAACATACGAATTTTGAAAAAATGCATAAAAAATTCTATATCAAAAATTTGTGTTAAAAAAATGTTTGAAAAGTAACAAATTAAATACAATGACATGCATAAATAAAAGATGTTTATAGTGAGTATTATTATAATTGACGAAAGTAATACGTACTGCTTCCGGATCACCTGCGGGTAGTCCTGCAGTATACTCAAAGACCGAAAGCAGAAGAACTGTTAGATACAATATACAACTCAAGCCGCCTAGCTTCATTGATGGTAACAACGAGTTACGAACAAGTATCAATCACAAAACAGCCGAAAATGTGACGGTCTGCTTAAAATTGCTCAATATGCTCTTCAACGTCCAATATAAGACTGAGTTTGAGTAGCCCCGGCATGGTCTAATATAGAGTGTGTCGAGCACACTCCCACCCCGTGTTTTCCATAGCACGCAGGATGTTTTCCTTTGTTTAATGTTTACGACATGGAATCTTTGCCATCCTCCAACGTCACACAAATTGAAAAACTTATTCATAACTTTGAGATACTAGTTTTAATTAATTTCACAGATACACGGTGCTGCTAGGATTCGCGATTGTTCAATTCAATATAATGCATATGCATTCTGTCGATTTATTCACATTATTTATCTTATTCATTGTTATACGAAGAGCGCTCAATAGGGATGTTGCAAATAATCCAAATTTATTAACTTAGTTTCTAGGGGTTTCATTCTTCCACTTTACTTCAGTTCCTCTTTATCTTTTTGTATTCACTTAGATGAGCAGCTAACAATCACGAGACTTTGAGATTTTTATGATTAAGTTCTAACAAAAAATGATCAAAGAATATTTTGCATAAAAATATTCCATATAATTGAATCAGAAATAATATTGCCAATTTTTGCTCTTTGATACGAAAAAATAGATATTCATAAACAAGTTTTTTTTACTTAAAAAGTAAATAATTTGTAATTGAAATGAGTTTTTACAATTATACGTAGAATATTCTAGGCATAAGATATATTTTCTGAATCAGTAAATTTGTACGATTTTTCCATAGAAAATTATTCATATTCATATAATTAAAATCTGGAATAATCTCGATCTTGAAGTAAAAATGAACAAGACATAAATGTTTGTGATTCATCAATCATAATTTTTGCTATATTGTCATGAGAAAAAGTGTATTTTTTGTTGCAATTGTTCAGTAAAAAATCATTTTCATATAAAAAATGAGTGTATTTCATTCTGTACAATTTGTTTTTATTATAATTGATTATTTTTTATTTCAAATAATAATATTTCGAACTGTTATAATTGTAAACAATTTTTATAATGATTTGTTCTAATTTCAAAATTAATCAAAGAAGCAATTTTGAGAATGTAATAAATAAATTTATTTATTTAAAATTTTTAAATAAAATTAAAAATTATATTAAATATTACTTTATAAAAAAATTATCTAATAATAAAAAATGTCAGTTATTTATATTTCACTTATGATATTTTTATTTTCAGTTACTAAAAATTGATAAATTTAGAATCAATATTAAATATGA
>JABFPJ010001687.1:0-23806 GCA_022817425.1 Gryon sp. ZL-2020 | reverse complement strand
TTGCATGTGTACAAAGATTTGCGTTTTCTTCGTCTTTTTTTTTTTACTTAACCAGGAAAAAACTTGAGCATATAAAGTGGAACCGACAGAATAGTTGAAGGCGCTTGACCTTTTTCCCCGCTTTTCCACCTCTTTCAAAAATTCTTAACTTTTGTCAAAGTGAATTTAGCGGCGTGTCGAGCTTGACTGCAGAACAATTCGCAAAGACGTCAAGAAGTTTTGCAGCGCTGAAGGAAAAGACAGCAAAAGTGCGATACGAACGAAGGTTAACACGGACTTTAATAACGGTTTATTGTGCTGCCTTCGTGCGGAATTCTTTCCGCATTGAAGTGCATTGCGGAAAATCGAAATTCTCCCGTTGAAGAAAGGACATTTTTCGGTATTATTCAGAAGAGTGGAGCAAAATGTGAAAAAAGATTATTACTTTCGATTCAATATATAGTAAATACGCGTTGAAAGACTGAATTACATTCAACCTTTCATTCGGCTGTTCTTCAGTTTTAATTAGAAAAAATTCTGGCTAAACGTGTAACTACACCTTCCTTTTTTTTCGTTTTTTTGGAACGAAAACAAAATTGTATTTCATATTTAACGAGTGTCTTGTTATTTTTTTGCTTTATTTTAATAATAATCTTTCGTAATTGCGAAAATAATACAAAGCTGGTTTAGCATCAACATTCGCAGGTTGAATCTCTTTCAGCTGTAAGTATTTTCAAGCCCCATTTTCATCAAAGTTTTGCATTTTTGCATAAGAAATAAAGTAAGATAACATAACATTAAGTAAATACAAAAAAGCGCAAATATTTTCAATTTTGCATTCATATTTTAATATCAAAAATGAAATGAAAATACGGAAGAAATATTCTCTAAGTCGAAAAATATATTTTTTATATATTTTTTGTTGGTTTCGTTCGATCTATTTTGCTGTCTTTTCGTGGTAGTCAGATTTATCTTGAAATAAATACTGTAATTCAGGCTCATGTAACGAAAATCTGTCTTAGTATATCTCAACGATGAAAATCGTGTGTGAAGGAAAAAGGATGTGAGGGGTTTCTAACAAAAATGCTCTTGCACCGGAACCAGCCGCCGAGTCTCAATTTCCCGCATGGTGTGTCAGCTGTTATTCTTGGGTAACTCTTTTTCGTACTCGAGCAGACCGTAACGAGTTGCAACTAAAAGAAAGAGCGAACTAAAAAAAAGAAGCGAAGGACTCAAAAAAAATTTGGTATTTGTAAAATTTAAAAAGTCACTCTCATGATAAATGGAATTCACGAATGAATAGATGAGTTATTTTTCAAATTAAACACGTCGCTCTAAGTTTTTGAGGTAGAAAAATCGCGGGTGTTCGATATGACGCGAGAATATTTTCACAAATATTATAACCTTTTTTGTGTTATTTTGCTTTCGTCGCACCGCAATATCCCTTGGAACTTTTCTAGTATCTTGTTTCTTATACTCCCATTCCCATTTTTGTCTCCCTCTGTTTACATTCGGTCTTGCGACTTTCTTCTCCCTTTTATAACCCGACTCAACTCTTTGGCTACACTTTTACTTTTGCGAACTCGTCGTTTTGGGCATTTCTTTTGCTTATTCGACCAACTCCAAGTTCGTCTTCGATACGTACCGATGGATACTGCTAAACGGGTTTACTTTTATTCTATACTATTCATTCGATTGCACATGACTTGTGGTTATAGTAAGGCAATATATTGCCGATATAACGCAACGACACTCGGGTACTGAATCCCTTTTATTCCTTCCCCATATCACTGTACCTGCCATTGCTTCGTAGGACGAAAATACGATTTTATTCTCATTCGAAACAACGACTGATCATTTATTCAGACTGAATAGAAATAAAAATCTATGAATGAATTTTTATTTTCTTTTTGCCTCTTTTCGCACAAAAACGTCACTTCGATGAAGTCACTCAAGAACAACCGATAGATTATTACAACATCAGATACGCATGATTTATTTTGTTTAGATTTATCTTATCTTTTCAAACTCAATTTTGTATACTTTTTAAAATTGTTTAAAGTATTTTTCCCATATTACAAATATATGGAAAATGCGAATCAAAATAAGATAAATTTGGGTATGATCATACAATGTATATTATGTAAAATAGCTCTGTATATACGTGAAAAAGCATTTCCCCGAGGAATCGGAATTAATTAATTTTGCCCAACTAAATATAACAAATATTATATTGTCTATTAATAATTGTTCAGAAATTTTAACGCGTAATAATATTAATAAAATAATCAACCGAATAATACAATCGAAGAGATAATTATTCTGCTTTGCATTCATAGGTTTATTTCATTTTGACTATAATAATAAAGATAACAAAAAAATGTAAAAACACAAATACTTTGTCATAATTTGTTCTTATTTCTTCGAAGCTTAATTAATTTAAATTTGTCAATTAACGTAAAATAAAATGTATGTATCGCAAAGTGTGTATTAATAAAATTTGCAAAAAAAATGTAAAATATTCGAAATATGTAAACTAACAAAAGTGGGTCAATTTATAGCGGCAATTAATTGTTACATGTTATAATTGAGTACGAGTATGTGGAAAGCAATAATTAATAATGACTATGACAACAATACCAAACTATGCAGCCAATGCCTAGCGATGACAATGAATCCGCCTAATTACTGCATTGGATTATATATGCATGCCACTAAAATCATTTAACCTAAACGAATTATGTTATCACATTATCCGGTTTATCATTCAACTGTTCTATTTCAAAGTTCATCGCGTTTTTCCACATTAATCCTTTCCTTACGACACTTTACTTGAACAATTTAAATCCATGCTTGAGAATCATTTTGCAATTGAACATTTGATTCTTATTAATTTTAATAAATGATTGGTTCAAAAATATATTATTATTATTGCAACTTTTATTGCTTCAGAAAAATTGCTTTTGGAACAAATGTCGTTGGATTAATCCGTAAAATTGATTGCAACAAATTTCGTTCAATTCTGTATAACATAATGACTCCGCATTACATACAAGAAAAAAAAATATATATCGTTACTTCATTGGAACGCTTAGTTTTCATTTACAAAAGCCGATAGCATCTTTTCGAATAAATGACTATGCCGATATTAATACGACTCTACTAGGTGGTCTGATAAGCAACGAACTGCAGCATTATCCGTTAATGGATTGCAATGTCGTGGCTAACCCAGATTTATTCGATTATTCTCGAGATTAGGTGTATTGAGACTAGCAGATGAATGCACGCTTCCTGAAGAATTGTTTTGAAGACAATATTTTCGATTATACTTCAAGCTTAAATATAATGAGAAAAGTAACGAGGCTTTGCGAAATATATTGACATTATAAACATAATTCTTTCGTATTTGTTTTTCTTATGGTCAAATATCAATGGAGTGCCAAGATCGAACAGATTTAACTTATTAATAGTATTTTTTCAATATTTCGATAATTTGTTTAAAGTAAAATTACATTGATTTTAAAAAATTCATCATTTTCAAAACTTCAGTATTTTTAATGAGAATATTTTTAAGAGTTATATATTTAAAATATATTTTAAAATATATTCAGCGAGAAAAAGTTATTCATTTTGACATATATCTTGATATCTATTTATGTCGGTATGGGATTTGAGTCTTATCACTATTTTTTTTATTTTGACTTTATTTTAAAACATCTATAGAAATATTTAAAAAATGCGGTTATTCTATTCAAAATTCATACGTCATTGATATTTCACCTTAAATTTATAAATTTAATCAATTATATTTGTAAAAAAAATTATTTCATTAAATAATTGTAAAAAGTGCATAAATTTGAAGAAAAGTAGATTAAGGTAATGTTCGGTTAAAAATGGACATAATGGTTGGCAAGTTTATGCTACAGCAAGCAAGAACAGTAAGTTATTGCAATCATGAAACAATTTTTCATTAAGCCGGCAATTTTTCTATGAACTGCGTGATAAAAATCATCAAGACGTACTACTGAAATACCGCACAGCGTGTCATAAATTGTGCAGCTATAAAAGTGTCCGATTAACCGATTGATGGATTTTTTTTTTGGTCCAACGAAATCACATAAATGAACAGACATGAAATGTAATTATCAGTGATATAAAATACGCAACTTTTATGATATCATAACTCATAATAAAATGTAATTTCTAAATAAAAATCTAATGTACATGAAAAAAACTGTAATTTCCTTTTTCATTACAGAGCAAGGTCAAAATCAAAGCAAAAAGAAAACCACTTTCTCCAGACTTTTAAGAGGCTTAAAAACACATAGGAAAGAGAAGCAAGGTCAACAAACGCAAGATTCTCCAAAACATTGTCGATCCAGAATGGGAGTTCCACAAAGGGTAAGTTCTTTGAAGTTTTCTATTTCAATTTTTTTTATAAAATAATTTCAACTAATATGAAATTGGTTCTTAAAATCGTAATAAGGAGATTAACTTCTAACTTAATTAATCCTGCAATGAACTTAGCTGCAATCATAGGTCATAATTAATATTCGTAGTTATTTCACATCGTATTCTCCTGAAAAAAAAATTCCTTTCTATTAGAAATGCAAATAAAAGCGTTGACTTATTTCAAGTTTGTTAACGAAGTTAAATCTCGGTGGCATTGGACGATTTTCTCATTTCGTGCGAGATCTCTCAAATATCCAGTGTCTGCAAAAGATTCGTATAACATTTTGTGCGCCAGTTTTTGTTCAATTTCGGCACTCGGGATCAGGCGATTCTTGCACGGCTAATCCGAACGAATGGTTATATTAAAATTTCTTTCAAGCCTTCGTCTAGTTTTCTGTCCGTTAATCCGCTAGGTGTAATTGTACGTCGCACGCTGCCAAAAAAGATGCGACGAAATATGAAACCAGCGCCAAACTACTAAAACGGACACTCGAAACGGGGCGCAAGCGGTAATTTTCATTGTTCGCGATTTCAACGGCTTTTATTAGAATAGTCCAGACATTCGCAACCAACGAAAGAATGGCCATTCGTAATTAGAGACAGCCATCGGAGTCCAGATATTTTTCGGTTTTTGACTATCTCCGACCACTGCGTCTGATCCTTTTCGATATTTCAATCACCTATTTCCTCCCCGACTCGGCCGTGTTTATAGCTTATAATACAATGCGCAAAAAAAAATTCTACAATTCAATATACCTCGTTTCAACTATTTTCCATTCATTATTATATGTCAATGATCCATTCAGATATGAGACAATATCCTTCTCAAATATTGCCTTTTATATTAATCGCATTCTTATCGCGCATTATTTCCAGCTAAAATGACCAGATTGTTCACAGTTCGATCGAAATAAATTTTCTAGGTCCAATTTTTTTTTCTTTCATTTTGATTGTTCAATATAATTAGTCCACTTTGTGTGTAGAAGCTGCATTTACACGTATAATGAAATAATACGTCTTTTGAAATCATTTGACGATTTATGTATCTAATTTGCGCGCATACATTTAAATTGATTTGGCGAAGTTAGAAAAAGGCCTTTTCGGTGACATCAGTTGCAATTAAAACTGAAGTGTGTATCGCTGTGATGACAAAATGCAATTATATCTGCAAAAATCAAATTACGCAAAAGGCAACGAATGGTTTTTAGAATACGAGACAACTGCAAGCAGACACTGAGGCGCATTAATATTATAAGCAATGCGCAGAGAATATTCAACAAATATATCAAATTCATTTTATAAAATGCCGTGTCTTTAATCATCTTTTTTTTCCGTCGTCTAATGTTTCATAATTGAAACTGCAATACGGATACTAAATGGCTTTAAAATGAAACGAAATATCTTCGCTCTTTTTTTCTCTTCCTTTTTTTAGTTAGTAAGCTGAAATTACTTTAAAACATACTTTTCTTTAGAAAACTTCGCAGTCAAAACACAAATGTCGAGCAACGCGAAGAGGGTCACGGGGTTAACATTGAGAGTATTTCATGTCATTGCGTCCCTTAACATTAGCATATAAAGCGAGTGGTCTGTCTTGTTTACACTTGGAAATGCTTTACTGTCTGATGTTTACTGTTTTTACTAGGACAACAGTTATTTCGTTTCCCTATTTTCTTTATTTTATATTATACCCAGGTATAGTCTCAACTGTCAAGCTGGTGCCAGCGAAATGCGCAATATATATCATTAAACTTGACATTAATATTGAAACTTGTTTGAATAATTGCTTTACAAGAAATATTGCAAAACAACAAAGTTGAAATCTCCATGATAAGAAATATATTTAGAAATATTAGCGGAAATATGTTTATTAAAATATATAAAATACATTTCCGGCAAAAAGTTATATATTTTATATATATTTCTACTATATATTTTTGAAATGCATATATAAAAATATATACATAAATATATACAAAAAATATATGCCAACATATATATTGCTAAATATATTTTTTCCAATGAGAAAATAATCAGGAAATTTAAACAAATACTGTTAATATTAATTAATTTTAATGTTTACTCAATGTATAGTTTTTGCATTTATTTATTCTTCATTTCCTCTTGTTTAGTAAAAAAATAGTTGCAGAAATGTATTCAACTGAACATATAACTTGTCCTGTTTTACACCTTATAACATAGGTTGAAAACTGGAGTGCGAACGCCAAAAGTATTATACACTTACATATTTATTCAGACTACCGAAAGTTTGCTAAAAATGTACGAACTATTTTGCTGAGTGTATATGCTATTATTTTAACATGAACTTTCCAATTGGTTCAAAGGCTATTGTACGCCCAACCTTCATCATATTTTACGCGCAAACATTTACGCTCAAAAGAATGGATATTATGAATGTAAATTTTTTCTTCTAATATTTGGCTGTTCAACTATTGTTTATATATCAATCTTTATTTTTCATCTCAGAAACGACAAAAAATAAGAACGGAGACACAGAATTTAATATCTTTTAGATTTGTTCAGGAAAACGTCAATTTAATGATGATAAATTGTTTGTTGTAAATGTAATTTAATAAAGTTAAATTTATTTTGATTAATTCATCTAGAAATGTAGATTATATGACAACATGTCATAATGACGAAATTGCAACACAAAATTGAGTAAACAATAGTGCAGCAATTTCGTCGAGTTGTCCAAATATCAATTAATTCAACAAAATCATTGAAAATGTATATTCTATATAGTTGATTATTTATTTTGCACAATATAGTTGCTAATTAAAATGTTCCTCAATGCATACCGTGATTGCGTGTAATTTCGTTACATCGTGATTGAAATTATAGTATTAATCTAACAAATTTATCCTAATACTAGTAATTGAAATTTCCGTTAGAATTCAGACCTCTTCCTTTTTTATTGCAAAGTATGTGAACGCAATTATAATTCGTTTCATTTAATATGGTGAATTAACAATCATGTTCAATATTGCTTTTAGTTGTGTACATGAATAAACAAATTTAATCAATTGAATGAAAAACAATATATTTAACTTGAAATAATAAATAAATGTCTGCAGTTTTATCTTTTAGAAATTGAAAGAAAGTTAATAGGAAGTAATATTTTCTTTCAATAGTACAATTTTCCTTTTTTGTTGTTAAGAAATTACTGTTATTTACAGTAAAATATTATGCAACTAATTCAAAAACAAAATTTCTATGGCCTACGCAATCCTTATTACATCCCTACCATATCCTTGTGACATCCTTATGGAATTAAATTAAATATGGAATTAAATTAAAATGAAAAAAAAATTGAAAAAAGTGTTAAAAGTAAACAAATTAACCGTTTGAGTGACAAAAGGCAAAAAGTATAGCGTTTTGTGCATTTTCATTGCACCATCTGTCAAGAATAATGCCAAAGAAAGATGTATGTGATTGTGGTCAGTTGCAAACGCAGCGGGTTGGTTCAAAAGCCGCGCCAGTGACAGTTACAATATTGGCGTCTGAAAACCGGATCCTCCCGAGAACTTACGAATGGACACCACTGACCTCCGTTATTGCCTGCGGCTACACATACCAGGTAGTCACTGTTCCTGCGCGCCAGTGGTTTTGCCTTCTCTCGTACATACGGCTGTGTATGATTGTGCAGCAGTCTGAAACGCGCCAGAAATGACGACAGAGAGGATACACACTGAGAGAGTCAAATAGATGATCAAAGCCCCGTCTGTATGTCAAATGGAAGAAGGCCTCTCAGTTGCAGAGCGTCGGGGATAACCAACTCAGATAATTCGTCCATCTCACTTGTCCGCTTCTTCTCATCCCACTATCTCGTCGCGCTGTTGCCATATTATCAATTTTCACCTGGCAATTATATTTATCACGCGTTATGATTGCCAAAAGACATCAATTTTGTTCATCTTATCACACAGATCGCACTTCAAATTACAACGCGTTTTCTACTTTGCACTATTTCTGATATCATCGCGGGGAATTCAACGCAGAAAAGAACCAACTAAATCCACACGGCTGATGAAAGTCAGTTCAAGTGCTTCATTTTAGATTAACGAAATTCAGTGTAGTAATTAAATTTTGCATTTTTTTATTAAGTTGAACGATTTAAGTTAATGATTGTTATTCTTAAACTTGGCTTTAAGATTTTGCAATTTTCATACATTATTATTTTTGTAAGATAAGACTTTGAATTTTAGTAACAACAATTTTTGTGACAGAAATATTGTAAGTTTGATATCTACATTCTTCTACATTTTGTCTTTAAAAGAAACATCAAAGATAAGATTTTATAATATTTCTTCTCAAATAATCGATAAATATAGATTCATGCAAGTAGCGATAATACATGTAACTTTCATCGTTATGAACTCGAAAATTCGTGTCTCGCAAAGATAAAGCGGAAAGAAGATGTTTCGAAGTCAAAGACGATGTAATATATTGTAAATATGCAATTTTTATTTTATATATACATGATACAAAAACGGAAATCAAATTAAAACGTATACTAAATTTCAACATTTTTCAATATTTCTCTTTTACATGAATCGACAAAGCTTTCGACGCAATATGTTGTTATTTTATTATACATTTTTTATATGCAAATTATTTGTAAAGGAAATAAATAATAAAAGATGTATTGTTTGATGCTTGTCAAGTAAATTGTCTTAATAAATAACAATTAATTTAACATTTAAATGTATGAAGATCAAAAACTGGGAAATAAAATAAAAGTGACCGAAACCGTTTGAATATAAAATATTTCTCTGACATTTTGACGTGGTACATATTGTGTCTCTTATATGAAAATGTTTATCTTTCTGCAATACGCTTTAGACATGCTACAACTTATAATATTTTAATGACACGTACAAGGATTGACAAAATATTCCACACATACAAAACTGCCCATGAAATACATTTTATATTATTTATTTATTTATAATTGTTAGAACAAACGATGCAATATTTCCAAATGATTTATTCTAACGCTTAACATTTTATTCAATTCAATAAATCTTCCTTTTTATTTCGCGCAACATAATTTATCTTTAAACAAATATATCCAAAAAAGTGTACAAAACTAAAAAGCGTGTATTTAACACATTCCATTTCAGCAATTTTGTACGCTTTGACTTTTTGGCTGCTTCCGCTACAACGCCATAAAAGCTATTTTACATAACAAAATAGTAACGCGAAAAACTTACGACGCAGTTAAGCAGATCTATGGTGGCTCAGGGTTAACAGTCGCTATATCACTCTACTTTCAAACAATATATATATATATATATTTATACTGACAATTTTACTCCTTCTGTTAGAGGCGAAGCAGAACATAAAGGGCTGTTCTTGATTTCCGCTTTGCCTTCTTCTTATTTAAGACATTCGATTTATTACTTTTTAAAGATTAATGATCTTAGGTAGGAAAATTTAACGCAAGAAAAAGTACTGTTTTGCACTTCTGCAGTTCTTCTGTGAATTTATCGTGCTTTCATTTAATTAAAGAAAATACAGCTGAATAGAACCAAGCCGTACTCTGTTATTTAACTTAGAATCCCGTTATATAACGTCAGATTTAGTTATTAAAAAGAATTTCCCGTAAACTTATTTGTATTCTGAATTATCTAACAAGTATTTTACAATCAAACAATGAAATAACAAAATATAAACGCTGGTGCGTTTTTTAACTTCAATTTATTATGGTATAATGTTTTTTTCATTAACAATCTGTTAGTAGCCTTTGTTTATACAATCTCAACGTTGAAATTAATATTTTTTATTATTCATATATTACATCAAACTTTAGTTGGAATTAATAGATGAGTTAATAACAAATGTTTAAGTCATTCACTTTTTACGAGTAGTAAAAGAACTAATTGATATTACATTAAATACAGACTTTTTCGCAAAAATAAAATTCCATTTGTCTGCAATCGACGTTCCTTCATGTTGATTCTTGTAGAAAATCTACAACGTCATAATCTATATAGAAAGACTCTGTTAAAAAAAAGTCTCAACTGAGAATTGCTTCAGGGTCTTCGGTATCATCAATCAATCAAAGAAACTACTTAGCTACGCTGACTTGTTATGTGCAAAGAATAAAAAAAAGTAAATTTAAAAGTAATCTAAATTATCATACAATCAATATCATATTCAAATCTTAGATTTCAATTCACTTCGAGTGTTTTGACTGATGAAATCAAAAGTTATAACTGAGAATTGATTTTTATCTTCAACGTTTTATTCATTTTTTCTTATCGATATTAGTTTCACATTATGATTGAATTTCTCTTCATTTCTGAAATAATTGTTGATATTAAATAAAAAAAGTTGATCAAATAAAAAAGGTTTCTGTCTGTTGACAAATAAAGATGATACAAATCTTGTAGATATGCCGTAGAATGCAGTGTGTCGACATTGATCATGTTCGAAAGCTTAAGGGCATTTAGCTGGTCATTTCCGAATTGATCAGAATGGGTAACTGAGAACTAATGATAAGATCAGCTTCCCATTTGCGCTTTCTGCGGCTTTATTGCTTGCTTGTAGTTTCTCGAATAACAAGAGATTGTATCACCGTCATAAAGTACTGCTGTAGTGTACATAAAACTGCATTGACGAAAAAAAAAAGAAAAAGGAAAAAAAGTGGAGCGAGAGCCAAAAAGGATCAAATTGAAGGGATGATAGTGTTCAATGTGTTCGACGCTTTGATTTTATGACTTTAGTTTTCTCCGAGAAACCAATACTGTAAACTAAAAAAAACCACGACATAAAATTCACATCACCCTGGAAAGTCATTTAAATACATTTACCTTTGAAACGTCTTAGCATTTTATCATCGACTTGTGTTTATGACTTACAAATATGTCAATTACTTTTGTTAGAAGTTGCGTTCAATTTAATCGAAAAGTCTGACGATAATGAAATTTTGCGAGCAAAATCCGACATTCATCCCAACTTGTATTAATTTCGTAATCATCGGAGGTGCCGTTATTGTGACATTTTGAATATCTCTATGGAATTAAAATATTTATGGTGTTTTAATGGTAAGTCTCTTGCCACGTTGCGTGACAAACGACGCCCGTGGGTCGTAAAACATGTTTTCATTTTCCCCTATTGTTTTTGTTGTCCATTTTCTCATATATACAAAACATGCGTAATGCATTCTCACGACTAAAGTCAAAGAAATTATTTTCCAACATTATTTTTCTTCCCCCTTTTGTAGCTTTACATATTCATTTTCTTTGATGAAAAAACAAGATTGTCAAACTCAAAAATGTTTAAGTTCCTTTTTATATTTGTTCTAAATCTAATATACATAGATTTCAAATGCATTCATTCGTGCTCGAAAAAGCTACAATGGGTTGATTTTATATGCCGGTGAAGTTGCCGGACGCTTTGGCAGCTAGTTAATTAAACAAGATATCAGTAGGCAGATACCTTGAGGCCAGCCTCTCATTTTCTTACAGCGCCGGACTTCACAGCGATCTTGAGCTTCTTGGGTGCAGACTTTTCACGAGAGTACCCTGCTTAACAACATCTTATATCTATCTTCCGCTGCCAAGACTTATGTTAGGTTTCCTTACTTTCAACTACTTCTTCTTCTTCTTCTTTTTCGTCGTTTTCTTCATCTTCTGTTTCTTGCGAGACTCTTTGATAACACGAGCAAGAAGCAAACACTAGTATCCTCCATCGCATTTCGGCTGCACCCATTCACTTCCGATTTTTCATATTTTTCCACTTTATTTCTCAAACTCCGCATTTTTCGACTTCTCAGTATATGAAAAAATAAGTATTCTTATCATACTTATTTTACTTCAAAATAGATATACGAAAACCGTTTTATCTACCGTTCTTGTGCAAGATTATACCCAACATATGCAGTTATTATATATTATTCAGTTCTTGATTTGAGCGTATCCAGAAGGATACTCGCTACTGTATAAGTAAGTAGTTTAGGGACTTAAACAACAAGGATGATTTAATATGTTTAGTTGAAAGTTGTAAACTTCTCATCAAGTATCCTCTCCCCTCCCTAATCCCCCCACAGTTTCCAAATGTAAACCGTTTTATCGCACATCACTTTATCACAAATTTTAATGCATTTCTGTCAGTTTATCGAACATAACAAATTCGATAAACATAATTGCATTAAACTTGAAATAAAGATGAATATGTACTCAAGTTGCCAGACAATGTTGGCGTATATAATATATTATCTGACCACAATTTGTGTTTACTACAATGCGCACTGCTGCGTAGATTTCAAGTAAATTTAGAGGTATGTTTCTTATGCACAGTCACAGCGTGGTACAACTTAGACAAGATTATACATATTAACGGCACTTCTTGTTATTTTCGCTCAAAAAACTACACAGATTCTTGTGTTTGAGTATATTATATGTTTTATTCTTTAAAAGCTGAAACTAAAACAGCTATTTTGAGTATTATTTTGAAAGTTATTTTTTAATTGTTATTTAAAAGTTATTTCAATTGTTTCATATTTATAAGTTTATATATATAATATATATCCCTATGACATCCTTATGAGATCCATGGGAATGTCATGTGATGTTCAACATATTTTCTATTTTGTTAAATATATTTAAGGATTAAAGATTTATTCAAACACTATTGCACTTTATTTCGGTTTTAATTAATGTATAGATTCCTGGTTTTTCCCCATAATTTTGCATATTATAAGATCAACTGATGAAGGCAAATTTGAAAATAGAAGTCTATATAATATGCAAATAATGTTAGGGACAAAAAAGCCTGCAAGTTTTCTCTTATTACCATCAAATTACAATGTACAGAATGTCGGAGAAATTGCGGTTTTCTTACTTGTAGCATGAAACTTGCTTCGTCACCGATATGCTATCCCGGTTGGCGCAGGAAAAGCAATAACCCTTGTAATTAGCCGGGAAAGTTCCAAGGTTAAATACTCTTGGAAAATCGTCCAACGTGAATATAAGGAGAATATATAATGATTCGTTCTCCTTACGCCCGAAAGTACGCCAGAATCTAACGGATTTCGTATTCATTTGACTCCCAAACTATTTATTCCACTTACATATTACTCCAAAATGTCTAATGAAATTATTTCTCTGTCGTTTTCCCCTCTTTCTCATTTAATTTAAATTATATACCCAGATTAATGAACCAAAATGTTTGTGAGAGAGAAAGAAAGAAGTAAAATAATTATAACAATCCTGCGATGCGTATAATGATGTAAATAGATGATATTTTGTGTTGCAAAACGTAAATAGTTTTAGGCAGACAGTACATAAAAGCTAACGTAAAACTCGAATACTTCAGCACAGTCGACACTTCTGACTACTCTAAAAGCTTATACATAGTGCATTACTCCCTTCGTATATTTCCCTACTTTTAATATTGAACTTTCTTCTTGCAAATTTGCGTTTTCTATGGAAAAAAAATTTTACAATTTTATAATATACGAAATATTTCGTCGATCATAGTGATAATATAATGTAAACATATTTATGACATACGATAAGTTTGCTTAATTTTTGTTTCTTCTTCTTAATAATGGAATTTAACATGATTCTGGAATAGAACTTCAACAGTACTCTGTATATAATTTTACGTTCACCGTAAAGTTTTTATGATCCATGAGATTATGGATTATGCGTTTAAGTTTTATTTACTTTTCTATTTTCAATTGACTTTAATATGACACGCTTTTATGGATTGATGGATTTTATTATGTCGTATATTATATTGCAGTTTTATTAACTTATTTCTGTAAAAGATGTATATCAATAAATATTGGGTTTATGCTTCCGATTGTATTTACAAAAATGCTGTGCAAAAATGCTATGCAATATTTAATACGCAATTTCAAAAGAAAATGTATTAATGTACGTTTGACTATATTTTATGTTAATCTGTCTAATAATTTTTTAATGGAACGTAAATGACAAATGTGAAAATGTTCATTGCTTTTTTTTCTTTCAGCAGCAAAATGCAACAATGTTTGCATTTAATTTATATAAATTGCAATATGCTAATTTAGTATGTGCCTTTTTGCCAAAATTGTATGCAATTTTTGCATTGAATTGGCAGTATCGTATATTTAATACAGCATCTGCAAATGAACAGCCTCAATGCAGATATATGCTCTTAATTGGCTCTCAGCTTTAATTAAGCAGTAATATTTTGTCATACACGAAATTTCCAACGCAGATTTTCGTAACATCATCTGTCCCGTCATTTAAATAGCTCAACTTTCGTTATTGCTATTTTCATTTGTTCTTTCCAAATTAATTCTAATTAATTAGTATTTAACTTTTCAACGGGTATAATTTCTCAAAATTCCAAGTAATTAAACATTCACTCGTTGAATGGTGTTACTCCAAATTTCCTGAAATTCATATTAATTAATATATAATAACGTGATAATATTATTAGCTTTCTTTATTCTTCCGTGATTTGTATTATAAATAGACAAAAATTTGAATCCACTTAATCAATCAATTCAAATACAACGTGTATGAAGTATTTTAATTTTTCGCGCAAACACAATATCAGCAGTACAAACATGTACTCTCATACGCAGCGTCAAGTGTGTTTACAGTACTTAAATGACTTAAATGACTCATGTCAAGATTCAAAATTTTCACACGTGAGAAAGAAGACTTTCGTACAAACTTGATTCGCATTTTTTCATTCTACCGCCTTGGCTCTTCAACACAAGACTTCTTTTCTCTTTCTCAACATCATACTTGATTCATTCTTACAAACAAGACATAAGTATTTCCGGATTTGTTTGTCCTTCCGCACATTTTTATTTTTTTAAGATGAAAATTACAGTAAATTAAATGTAGATACATATCAAAAAATCGACGTGAAACGAAAACAGTTTAATACGTATGGAAAGTAAGTATAGTTGCTTATTCTAGACGAGTGTGAAGGGCAAATAGGAAACAAGTGGAATCTTCTTTTTCTAGGGATGGAAACAAACTTTTTCTCGCGCGTGCATCGAAGAAAATATTTTTTTTTCTACTAAAACGGAGCGAAAATAACATTTGCTTACCCTCGGGAGGAAATCAGGACACATTTCATTAATTTACGATTTTTTCAATAAAATTTCAAGATTTTGATGAATTTTCACATTTGTCACAAAAATTTCGAGATTTTCACGAAATTTCATGATTTTAATGAATTTTTACATTTTTCATGAAAGTTCTACTTTTTGATGAATTTTCGATGTTTTCATGTATTTTCATGAAATTTCAAGATTTCGATGAATTTTGAAGATTTTTATGAAAATTCGCGATTTTCACACAATTTTAAGATTCTGGTGAATTTGCACATTGTTCATGAAATTTCGAATTTTTCATGAATTTTCATATTTTTCATGAAGTTTCAAGATTTTGATGAATTTTCACATTTTTCATAAAATTTAGAATTTTTCATGAATTTTCACATTTTTCACAAAATTTCGAAATTTTTATGAAATTTCGAGATTTTCACGAAATTTCACAATTTTGATGAATTTTCATATTTTTCACGAAATTTCAAGATTCTGATGAATTTTTACATTTTTCATGAAATTTCGAAATTTTTGATGAATTTTCAAGATTTGTATAAAATGTCGAGTTTTTAATGAATTTACATGTTTTCCATGAAATTTCATGATTTTGATCAATTTTTACATTTTTCAAGAAATTTCGAGATCTCATGAATTTTCAAAATTTTTATGAAATGTGGCGATTTTTATGAATTTTCAAAATGGTGCACATATAAAAGAAATGTGTTGTTGAAGATGTTGTGAAGTCAATTGTGATATCAACATCAACCTAACAAATACATTGTTCAATCATTTTCAAACTCATTTTAAGAAAAGAAATTGTTGTTTTAATGGGACTTGTGGTCCCCGCGATGAGAGTTGTATAAGTTTGACACAAATTGCGGCGCATGCAATTAGTGAAAATTAATTTTGACGAAAGAAGAAAGTCGCGAAAATTCGGTGAAAATGTGTGTTGTTGCCGTGACTAAGCAGCTCTTGAGCAAGTAGATACACCATATACTCTTCGTCAGCCTACTCAGAGTCCTCAAGAGTTTCTTTGTCGTACTTGGTCGGCGTTCTTATCGTCCGAATGAGAAGGCTTTATAAAAGAGAGAAAAAAAAGTCGGTACAGAAGCACCTTGTCTGCAGGTATTATTCGAGCTTAGCGACGTACCTGTAGTATTCTTTCTTTTCCTACACATTTGCCGTCGTTGCAACGGCCAGAGTAAACAAACTGTTTTAATCCGTTTAACATAAATAGTATCGCACTTTAATTAAACCGTGCATTGTAATACGATTTGTTTGTACGTTTTATTTCTATTTTAGTTTGTGTATTTTTTACCTTCAACGTTGCTTGTTAATTTCTTTGAAGTCATTTTCACAATTGTTTAAACAAATGTTTTTCTTTTCCACCGGATACAATGTGATGCCGAAAAAGTTTTGATTCTCAGTTAACCATGTTTATTATTCCATTAACCGTAATGTAATTTCTTTATGGAGACATAAATATGTTTTACAAATGGTAATTAAACTCGGAATATTACACAACTTTATGATCACTTTATGAATTAATTTTGCATTATTTGTCTCAATGAAAAATCATTCGCTGAAAAGCAATGATCGTTGGTAGTTTTAAGTTTCATTTTAATTAGAAGCAAAGATGACTGTTTTTCAGAACTAAAAGATATAACATTTTGTAGCTTTTATATCGCCTCCGGACGATTGCAAACACATCCATTCAGTAGAAATAAGACTTTAACCCTGGGATAGAGTTGTAATTCATTGTATCACGTAACTTATTTTAAGAGGATGTCTTGGAATTACAAATTTTGAGACAAGAACACTCGTGGGATAAGAACCTTAATGTAAACCCAGGATTCAGTTTCGTTAATATAATTAACAGAGAAATAATACACTCGGTGAAAAAGCAACGTATTTTGCGAAATTGTAGCCAATTTCATATTATCAAAAATTGTTTCATGTTTATTTTTGTTTGTTTGTTTGTTTTTTTTTTTTTAATAAAAATCAATATGAATGTTTACATTGAATTTTTTTTATTTTTGCAGGTGGATACGCCAGATAGTGTTTTACAAAGTGGCTTAGGTCCAGGACTGGAAACGGGTCACACAATATTAAGATCGATGGTCGACCCAAGAGATTATGATCGATTGAGATATCTTCAAATGAACGGTGGACAGCAAAATAGTTTTGAAGAGACGATACACAGGGTTTGTAATTGTTTAAATAAATATATTAAGTAATATAAAACAGAAATAAAAGCAATTTTTTATAATGTTATCAAAAATTTGATTACAGTTAAAAGTACAAGAAGCTTTGAGGAAAAAGGAACGATTTCACAAAGAACACGAAGAAGTAAGTGAAAAATATATCGCTCAAGTTGATTTCTGACTTTATTTTTACATTCACAATATAAATTGAATTTAATTCGATCTGTAAATATAGGCGAATAAAATATATAAACCGAAGTCGATTAGTTTATCGATATATATTCAACTAGTTTGCGATTTCGTCTGTCATAATAAATAAATAAATTTTATTTTCATAGCGTTATCGTTTGCCTAACAATATTATAAGATACAGATTGAAAATTTTCATACGCACACGTACGAAAACCAATAATACTTTGCGGTTATAAGTATTTATGAGATGTTATAAAGTTGGGTACATATTTAGTTGCATGTATGCTGAGAATGATCGGAATAAGAAAAATATCGTTCAGTATATAAAAATTCCGAAAATGGCGTCTTTGCAATGCTCATATTGACAGTTATGATGGTATCAACTGGATCTACCTATTTTGCATAATAAGAAGCTCTCTCGAGAGAGTCCAGAGCCACTGATCGCAAAATAGACTCTCATATAAATTTCTTTACAGTCAGAATGAAGATAAAGAAAATAGATGTATTTTTCAACGAATCGATCGGAATTTTAAATCATTTCATAATCATTTTTATCGTTTAATTAATTGATTTGTCAATAAAAAAGAAAAAGCTCAGACTGAGAAAGATTTAGTTGAATCATTAGAAAAAGTTTGTTAAGAACATAAATTATGCGAATTCAAATCTGAGGTTCACAAATTGCAATTTTCATCGGGGAAAATCAATTTTATTCCATATATCATCCAAGTAATTTTACGAGGTTGAAATAAAAAAAAAGTTGTTTGAAACGTTTTTCGACCTTGGTCGAACGAAAACTGAAAGTGATAAACGTAGATATCAAAATTAATCCAAAAGGAGAGTGAAATAAAGTTTGTCATTACAATTTTAAGTAGTTGGCATAAAAATATGCGTCTGACTTTCGCGTCGACGGAAACAGTGTTCTTTCGGTGTCCTTTTCTATAAATGATAAATGGATTCAATTTCATGAATTAATGCCTGAAAGCGATTCCGTTTCAAGATTCCTCGCGAGACTCGTAACACGAAGATTTATCGAGACCATTCAAATTATTTTTGGAGTTCACTGAGTTTACTCTTTGTGTATGATTGCTGGTTCACGAATTCAGAAATTGTTACAAAATTGTAAATTAACTGCTCTTCAATGAGACTTTTCAAATGAAATTAATTCAGTTCATAATTTTTATCAAATTTTGCAAAAAATCCCTTAAACAGAAAAATGTAAATTTTGCAATATTTCTCTATATGTATGATCAGGGCAGTAAAACACTTTACTGCCCTTGGGCGCAAAAGTAATAAACTATTTCATACCTTTGCTGAAAAAATATACTTTGTTATAAAAAAAGTGGGCATAAAAGACCACTTTTCTACCCTCGGACAAAAAAATAGCCTTTTCCGCTCTTGGATCATTAAAGTGATTCATTAAAGGAAAAAAGCCCTTTTAATATAAGATTTTTTTTGCATATTTTTTTGCATATTTCAAAAATATTTGTAGATGTGAAGAAAATGTGATAAGAATATGAACAGCAAAGAAAATGGAAAATGTATATCTGCAAATTCAACGATGATTGAAAAGTTAATCAGTTGAGACGAGTAAGAGACTCATCATCAAAGAAAGAAGCAATGTGGTGAAATTGACCAAACCACAAAAGGTGCAAAAAAGGTTGCTTTCGTACTCCCAAGTAATATGGAAATAAAGGTCGCCATGCCTATAAAACTTTTACTGTCACCTCCATCGCCAGGTTTACGATTCTCTGGGGGTTTTCTTCTACAGCTTCTTTTACTATGGTTAGACCTTTTTTTCTTTTACTCTCTGCCTCTCCTCTCTTTCTTACCCACACGTTGACATCTTGAAGTAGATTTCTTCTGTTCTTGCAATTTCTAAAAGCTCGAGTCTATCTCTTTGATCAAGTTGTACTTCATTAGGTCTGTTATTATGGAATCTTTTTCTCTTATATACAATGATCAATCGTGATATATAAAAAAAAATGTAATCTGAAAAAGTGGCATTAAAGTGACGATTTATAAGCTGAAAAAAAAATAAAAACAAAAAAGAATTGCCGATTTTGTATTACGGAAAAAGTATTTTAAAAAAATATTTTTATTGCGAACTAGTCAAAGTGATGCATTTAGGCAAAAGTAGTGATGTTGTTTTCCAAATGATGTATCCAGTCAGAATCAACAACACATTGAAACCAGGCCATGAAAATAGAAGTCACAGTAAAGAAAATAGACGCGCATATAACATAATGGAAGCATCAAATTGTACACTTGAAAAATGAGAAATGGTACAGAAAAACAGTGTCATAAACGTTAATGATGCCACATTTGGATTTATATTAGTATGACAACTTTGCTCGCTGTAACTTAAATAAAATGTTTGTACTTGTCTTAAACGAAAAGTTCTTAACACGTTCGTCATAAAAATGTTGTTCTAAAGCTCAAATTTGTTTTTTTTTTTTTTTTTTTTTTTTGAAAAAACAAAAAAGTTGAAGAGGATAGAAAACGGAACTATTAAAAATTATATCAAATATATAACCAAAATGTCAATCTCACGTTTATGAATTTTCATTGAAATGAAATCATCAATTTAAATCTGTAGTAGCCTCATACTTAATGTGTTACAAGATTCAATCGACTATCGGTCGAAAATGTACAAATTGTCAAAGATCAAATTAACTAAATTAACTAAATTAACTAAAATAACTAAAAAAAACTAAAAAAACTAAAAAAAAACTTTTTATCACATTATTTTAATCAAAATTAATTTAAATACATACAATAAAGTTTAAAAAATAAATTTTAAAAGATCATTCAACAATTTTTGTATACTTTAAATTTGAGTGTTTAATCTTGATTGAAATTTAATTTCCTATCATTATCGACTGATTCTTATACATTATATTTATTTAAAATTTAAATAAATATAATGTGTTAAGTCTTTATTATAGATTTATTGAAAGTTAAAAAATTAAAGTTAGTTTTCATCAAAGAATTAAAGCTGCTTCTTATTGCTCAATTTTGATTAGTTATTTATTTGCATTTAATTGAAAGTTGGAAATAATTTCTTTTTGATATATTTTTGATCGAAGAATTAAATTTAGTTCATATGTCTTACAATTGTGAATTCAAGTCACGGTTTTTGAAAATAATGGTGAATGCAAAAAATACCCATAAAAATTAAAATAAAAAAATACATTAATTTTGACCAGCAACTCGACATTTTAAGAAATGCAATCAATTTTCCATCAAAATTGTTTAAATTTGTAAAAACAGATCCCTTCTAATAATTAATTTGAATTGAAATTAATAATCAATGTGACACGCGCAGCGTGCGATGTATCCAATGAACATAAAAATGGCATTACCTATCTTTCATAAGCTGATACAAATTTTCTTTCATATATTCGAAGACAAAGTATAAAACATCATTTTCTCGTATAACTTCCTTGAGTTTGACGACGTTAGCATGGCTGAGCTTTTTTAAAGACTGAAAAGATAAAAATGAGCGAATATATATTTATAAATAAGTAATTGTGCTGCATCTGACAGTAATAAAGTAACATTACCTTAACTTCTCTCAAATTCATTGCCTCCTCCCAAGAATAATATTTCCTTTTCATTCTTTTAATGGCCACCTTCTCGCCCGTATCGATTCGTTCACCAAGCACGACGGAACCAAAAGTGCCATCGCCTAGTTGGTTTAAAGTGATATATCGATTCATCTTCATTTGTTTACCTAATCTCCGCAAAGACCCGCAAAGACGTAGCTTTAAGACATTCCCAAGTCAGATCGATACCGTGTCCTTTTTGTCCACCGACAGCCTCTTTTCCTTCATTACACTGCAACCAACATACCATAAAAGGACTTTATTTCAAAAATACAAATGCAAACTTTCTTTATTACACTTTTTACGATTCTGTGCATATATCAACTATGATACATAGCACTCTGTAATTATACACGAATTCAATTTTTAAACTCACATAGCACATGCTGACATTTTTCTCAATATCTTTTTTTTAATTTTTTTTTTATTTTTTTTATTTCTCATTCTCTCGTCTTTTATTGTATTTATGCATTCAGCGGTTTACAATCTTTTAATTATTTATGAGACAATAAAAGTAGGACAATTTTATTGCTCTAATTGTTTATATACTTTATACATATATATATTTACTGAAATACTCGATAATTGTAAACTTTTTAGTACACCTTTGTTATATTGCATTGAAATACGACTGCCGATTAGATGCAAATCAAAAATATATTATTCAGATTGTACATTTCAAAAAATGAACTCATTCTTTAAAATGTAAATTAAGCTTATTTTATGCAATTTTTTGTTGTGGCAGTCACTTAATAATGTCTTTGCCAAAATCCGGTCCGAACGTTTTGTAGAGATCAAAATGTATGGAAGTTTTGCTTGAATCTGATTAGCGTTAAAAGTTTGTGCGGACAATTCTTGACCTAAATTGTATTTTCAATGAACTTGTGGCTGCAAATTGTGAACAGAACACGGATTTTGTTATAGACGATGGTGAATTATCATCAAGTCTTGATTATAATCAAATTGTTCAGTTTTACTTGAACAATAAAATAAGATAATCTCAGTGAAAGAGATAAAGGAATAGTCATCCAAAAAATAAGACAAATAATTGAACGAATGTCAAACTTTTAATCAAACTTGATTTCGTTTCTTTCGCCTGTTAATTTAATCATTTTTCAATCAATGTATCATCTGATGCAAAATACAATTTACAATTTACGTTGTAATTTATGAATTACTTAAACTGCAAAATCGCTTTAGACATTTTGCAGTATTTATAGAACAAATGAACTACATGCGATACTGATAAAGTAACGTTAAAATATTACTATTTATCGCAGCATTTTACGTGCTTTCAGAACTTTACACTTTACTATAAACTTAGCGCAAACAATGACGCGTTAGTTTGCATCAGATTAATCAAACTTTATTACAATTAGATGGCACTTTTTTTTTGCTCAAACTTATTGTATAAACAAATCACATTTAATGAATTGTTTCGAAAGTAACATTGCAATTTGCAATTAATTCACAAAAAAGATAGCAAGCAAGAAATAATTTTACAAGCTGAATGTATATTGATTCAATCCAACAAGAAGAAAGTAACACAAATAATTCAGTCCATTTGTATATCCGAATTGGCTTAAGTTTTTGCAATAATTTTATTTTAATTTTACATACTCTGTACAAGTGAAATTATATATTTCGCGACAAACTACTGAACTTTTCAATGAAATATTAATGAATATTCAACAATATTTCATTACTCAATTATGTTTCAATTCTAAATAACTTATTGCATGCACATTAATTTTTTTAACATGTAACATGTAAAATCTTTCCTTTAATTCTTCACAGATTATTAGCAATACTATTTAAAAATTCTATAATACCTTTAATATTTAACAAAATTAACGACTATCACCTCAGTTGTTAGTTTTGTTAGTTTCCCTAGTAGAAATGGAATCGGGCATGCCATGTTTCAGATGTGGCCCTGATGTGGTTTGCCTGATTAATGTCATATTAATGGTGGGCTGATTGGGGCCCGATTGGGACCAAAATAGCATTTCGTGAGACATTATTTTTTTTGAAAAATGGCGGCCCTGTAAGGGCTAAGGATGGCCCAGGTAGGGCATCCTGACTTTCAAATCGGGCTATGACCATGGATGTAACGCCGAGTGTTTATATGGCCCCAGTCGGGAATTCCGTATAATGGGATTTCCGCCCTGGGCCTGATCTGGACCAAAACTGGTTACCACGTCATGGTTAACATATGGGTGGTCTTATCGGGCCCTAATCTGGTAACCATGCCATAGCCACATCTTGACCATACACAATCAAAGTTATAGGTA
>JABFPJ010001686.1:0-23809 GCA_022817425.1 Gryon sp. ZL-2020 | reverse complement strand
ATATAAAATATTATACAAACTGAAATAAACGTAACAAAAAATGTTATTATAATGTTATTATATTAAATTATAATAACATTTTAAAACAACAATTATAATAAGCAATATTACAATTATATTTTTTATGTTTTTATAGTAGTTTCTTTCGCAATGAATTCAATGCAAAACTTTAATTAGAATTATACTTTTTGTTATTCTATTTTTCTCATTGTAATTTTAAAAATCATTGTATAAAGAAAAAGACATTTGATTAAGAAAGATAAGAAAATTAAGAAAACGAAGAAAACTAAGAAAATTATGGAAAGTAATAAAAGTAACAAAATTAAGAAAACTAACAATTTAAGAAAAATAATTACAATATAAACATTAATAAAATTAAGAAAACTAACTTAAATTTTTTATGTTCATTTTTTTAACATTTTGATTGAAATCGAATTTAAATCTGATTTGAATCCAAAAAATCGACTTATTTTTAAATCATGATTTTTATCAACCCTATTCTTAAGAGAAATTTATCATTTACAATATTAACAAAAATTACAATCATTTTTAACTGTTGAAAAAACAAGCAAAGTCTGCGCGCCCGGAGGGCGCGCTTCAATCACTAGTATATCTAAATTTATATACAAATGTGTAATTTGGCTTACATGTTTGTTACAACTACATGCATTTTTCAGTCTTATTTTTAACTAACTTAATACATTTTTCTAAATAATTATATAAACTTTAGTAACTCAAAATACAAAACCAAATGAGTAAATAATCCATCAGATTTAAAATAAAGAAAAATAAGGTAAACGTACCCTCTACCGTGACTGTAAGAATATTTTATATTTTGAAATTAACACCAAAATTACATTATTAAACATTATGAGTAGATAAAAATACCTCTCGGTAGATATTTTAATTGGTAACAAAATCATCGCGCTCGATTTTTAAACAAAAACTTATAAAAAATAATAATAAATAATATGTAAAAAAATTACAGTGTTCCAATTACCGTGACTTTTTTGGCTCGTTGTACTAATTACCGTGAAGCAAATGTACCGGTTATCGTGACATTTTCTGGTTTTGATAGATCAGATTGTACCTATTACCGTGACAATCAGCTATTGGTTAACAGCAGAATTGTGCCGTTTTTTGCGGCATTTTAAATTAAAATTGAACTAAATAAATAATTTAAAATATATCATACAATAAATATTTGTTGAAATAATAACTATAACCTATATAATGATAACATTATATAGTAAAGGTTATGAACAATGAAACTGACTAATGTGGAATACTAAATTATCTTTTAATAAAAGTCAGTTGAGCAAAAACAATTTGTAAAATATAAAATACAAATATTTTAAAATAAGATAATAAAAATAAAACAATGAAGTGTCATTTTTCTTCATTTTCATCGTCTGTAAAGCTGAAATTGTCATCTATTTTTCTCTTTTTTGGCTTGCTTTTATCATCTCTTGTAACATTTCTTACTTACGTTTGTTACTTACATCGAAATTCGTGGTTGCCTCACTCATGTTCATCGACCGATTGTATCGACTGCCAGACATAACAATCTCATTCACGAAAACCAGTGAACATAACTTAAGATGCTCTCCCTACCGTGATTATTTATTTAAATATATTTACATAATTTTTTCATTTGCATAAACACATTTTTGTAATCTTTACATTATAATGATTAGTCATATATTTTTTTTAGTTCTTCGTTTATTCTTATAATTATTATTAAAGTTCATTTCACATGCGTATTTCTTAGCTCGAATGTTAAGAAATCATTTTCGACAGACAACCAATAAAGACACTTTAGATCAATAAAGATCTAAAGTGTTCTCTCCATTCCTGTTTCCTTATTTTATTCTCTATCATTTCTCTCTACTTTCTCTTTTCTTTTTTCCTTTTCTTTCCTTTTCCATAAATTTTTCCATTCCCTTCGCTTTTCCCTGTATTTTTCATTTGTCTCTTTGCCCTTTTTCCACACACTATACTTTTTTTAGTTTCTCTTTTTCCTTTTTTACATTCCTTGTCCCATCATTTTCTATATCCTAACTTTTTCTTTATGTTTTTTCTCACTACAGTTTTATGTAGTGAGAAAATGAGTGTTTTTTAATCCATTCTTTTTTTAAATTACTATCATTCCCCCTTCTGCCATTCCTTTTCTTTTTTCGTGGACTGCATAAAGTACCTCCCATTCAAATTTTTCGTTCAATTTTTGTTTAACGCCTCCCATCCTTTTTCCTCCACCCATTTTTCCGTTAATCCAACAAAATCCATTCCCTCAATAAACTTCCAGAATTCCATATCTTTGTTTATCAGCATTTATCGCCACGTTTCAAAACAGAATTTTTACTTTTGTCTTACCATTTATTATTTTTTTTTAATTTTTCTTACTTTTTAACTTGTTTTATCCTTCAATAATTACTCCTCCTCCATGTTAAGTTTCCGTGTCACTAAAAATCAATATAAAATTATTTTTTTTAGCGTTTTTATAATAATAAATGTACGACTTATTTATTTCAGGTATTGCTAATCGAATTTATCCCGAAGATACCAATTTATAGACCGGACTAAAAGTAACAGAAAGCCCGACGTTGTTAAACTTACAACATTCAGGGAACAGTTTATTGAGATCACATCAAGACCTGCAAGAAACGGACACTGAAGAAATAATAACACAAAGAAACGAGAAAAAAGTAATCCACAAAGTCCCAAGGTGAATGTCATGCAACATTTTAAAATCTCAGCAAAAATTACAAAAAAAGCAACTCTCTCAATGACATACGTGCTTATAAAGTACATATTTTTGTATATAAATTGTATAGTAAAACTTAGTTTAGCTTTAAAGAAATATGAAATTAATGTAACTTAATCGTTATTTTAAAAAACTATCGGATAGAAATATTTGTTTATTGAAACTCATCGGTTTCTTTATAGATATATTTTATTAGCGACACAGTACAATTATATTTTTATGTTATAAATCATGTTTAAAACTCAACTAAATTTATTTAATTCATGTTTAAGTGAATTCTTACTTCCATGAAATGAAAATAAGAAAAAAAACATGTTTTCTTTGTTGATGCATTAATTATTAATTATGACAATATAATACATTTTTACGCGGTTTGGTGTGCTCGAAAGTTCGCAGTCCACCAGAAAAACTGTGTTCTGTAGATTGTGAATTCTTGTTAAAAAAAGTATGGAAAATTAATTAGTATTTGGCAACATTATTCATGTTATTTAGGTTCATAATAATTATTTGAATATTTTTTTTTCTTTTTTCAAAGAATTACAAACATTGATACTTTTTAGGACTTAATTTTGTTTTGATTATCAGTTATACAAAATTGGGATAAAGTTGTTAAAATATCATGAAATTCAACCATAAACAAAAAATTTTAAATATTGTCAAAGTAAATTGATTATGACAATGAACTCAGAAAAGTATAATCTATATCTTTGTTCTTGGTAAAAAATATTACTATTTAAACCTTAAGGGTTTTAGATTTATAGATATATATATATAAGATATCAGCCTTTTTAACATTGGGATTGTGTTAGAATACAATTTATTAATTAGACTATGCCTGAGGCCTAAACCCCGACTCCAGCCACCTTGTATTCATTTCTTTCCACATCGAGAACCTTTGTTTTCTTCAAAGGTTTCATCTGTAGATCCTTCAGATGTACAATGTTGAATGCTTTTTGTGAATATAATTTGATGTATAATGTATTTTTATTATACATATTTTTATCGAAATAAATGTCGTTCTTTTCACTAAAGAACAGATAATATTAAACAAAATGAAAAAGTTGTTGAAATTGCATTGTATTGTCGCACTTTTATGATTCATATTTGTCATGTAAATGAAATCAATCGTCATAAATTTACATGCTTTTGAGGGTATTTTAAGTTTGTGTGTTTTTTTTTTTTTTTTGTAATTAAAAACTTTACGAAGAATAAATTAGGAAATAGTATTTTTTTCCGATTTTTATTATTAATTAAAATAAAAACCTAAACTTTTACTAAATCCGCGCAGTTGATAATGTCTACAAATTAAAATAACGCAACATGTAATTGAACTGTGTTGCTAAGTATATCAAGACAATTGTATATGTGATTTAAGTAATCTTTAATTTTTTAGAAATGAAAATAATGTTTATTAGCGGATAGCTTAATAATGCGGTGCTTGCGGTTTTATACTCTTCCTTATACATTATTTTGCCACCCCGTGAGAAAATTGCGATAACGCTGGTAGACAAGGGAAGGAGCATCATCAGCGAGAACATATTCCGTGAACGCGACGAATTTTTGCCTACGATCGCCGGATCGTCGGCATGGGAATCCCTATCTTTAGATAACATAAATGAAAAATAAAAATGGAGTTTCGAGGAGACTATAAAGTCCAAATTTGTCGGAAATTACAATATGATGAGTAAATTGTTGGACAGGTGATAAAATAAAAACCGTTCTTTTTATTATATCTAATAAACAACTCTTTATTCCTCTCTTAACCCTTCTCCGACCAGGCTTTTTTTCTATCCTTGTCCCACGAGAAAAAGTTCGGTCGTATTTCTTTTTCTAACGAGTCCATTGGACTCAACCTGGTCGGAGAAGGGTTAATTCAAAATGTACACACATCAACTCTCGAAGCAGGCGAGGAGAGAAGTGAAGCGCTTCATCGATCACACCACATGAGCGCCGTCTATCACAATTTGTATAAAACTAAATATAATTTTGACATAAATCAAAGGGAATAAAGAAATAGAGTTTGATAAAATCATTTAATTTTCTGATTTCAAAGTTGTCCTTCATTAGGAAAATTAATGAGTTTCCGATCTAAATTCAATTATATTGATTTATGTTCTTTTTTGAAAATTCGTGACGACCATTTTGATCGTTACTGTAATCCGCTTTGAAGCACAACGACTATATCCGGATTGTTCGTTAGAGCATTGTCATGGCAGATTTCTTTAGAAGTAATCCTTCGTTCATACTTGCCAGTCCTTAGGTTGGTCCCAGGTCGGTGTTGTTAAAATCTATTTGGGTGTTCATATCACCAATTAAGTTGCGAATGTCCCTTCTTGGTAATTGGTTTTTTTATATAATTAGCATCTACCCAACGTAAACAATCACAAATTAATGTATAACCTTTTGGATTGTTATTTTCACCACCTACTTTTCTTGCTCAACAAGTGTCTGGAAATATAACACATTCCACATTCCGATGCCCCCACATTTCTAAAAAATTTAACGTTCTTTGCTGAAACTTTCACCTTCTTTATAATTGCATTACTGTTTAATTCATCAATTACCACCCCGTCTGGTTGGAGTAAAGTTACTTCCCTTCCAAGATATGTAATCTTATTTGACCAGTTTAAAATTATTGCTGCTCCCTTCTTTCCTCTAATTAAATCATCAATTAAACCAGTTAGTAACTCCTGATTCTGAATTTAACAAGTCATACTCTTGAACCCCAATCATTTTTATTCTTTCAAGTAATATCGGATATTGTTGTAAATTTCCCAAATTCTCATTCTCATCCCAATTCAAACCTAAGTGAAATGATGCTCCACTACATAATTTGGGTATCCGTTCTCTTTTTTCATTAGTAATGTATGCGCCGTCACTTTCCTTCTCATATGCAATTTCAAACGAAAACTTAACTGAAGTTAGAGGCATTTAGAGAAAATAGATAAATTGTATTTCAATTTTAATTTCTATTGCCTCCAACAAGACTTGTTAGAACTAAAAGAACAATTTCTTATCAAAATTGTATATTATCGAACTTGACATTGTTACACAATTTCATTGCCTACTTCAGTTTGCTGAAGTAGGCAATGGAATTCCTACTAAGTATTCCTTATGTAGGAATACTTTTTCATGCATTTTACAGATAGATAGATAAATTAAAGTGGGAGATGGCATAAGGCCTATAGAATCTGAACGGAGTCCCTTTATTCCCCTCTATGATAATGCCACGAATACTCAACCCCCAAGATAGAATATCTGATACACAGCGTCGCTCCATTGGGTTGTGAGATCACTTATTATAGTTAAAGAGTTCCCAGGTTAGGGGAAACAACCGCCCTGGCCAATAGTAACACTTCAACTAATCTCATATTTCGTAAACTGTCGATGTTCAGTTCACCGGCGCCAATGATTTGCCTCCACTCCGCAGTCAACACAGTTTAGTTCACGTCTGAACAGTGACTCAATTCCAAAATTATGTTCGTACATTTCATAATAGCTGCTAATTCGGCTTGGAACGACGAAATACAGCCTCGTATTACCCGGGATTTGTAAAGGTCACCTGTTGGTTTAAAGATACCTATATCAACCTTGCTATCTTTACATATGTCCTCCATTTGTCCGACTAAAGCTCACTCTGAATTTCTTATCGAAACTGAGATTGAGAGCCTGGCCTGTCTTTCCCAAGTGATAGCTGCGCCTTTGATCAGCAGGTCAATGAACGTTGATCGCAGCAGGACTCTCAGAGCCTCAGTCGGAGTCGTTTTCATGACTCCGCATAGAGCCCGTAGAGCTATTCCTCTAATTCTATCATCTTTGTCTATTATTGTTGTTTTGTTTGTGAACTTTCCACTGCAGTGTTGCAAATATATATCACCGAAGTGGAAAAGCTTGGTTAGCTGTCAAAGTGGGATTCGCATTAGATATCCTCCTAAGTTCCTTGCCAAAGTTAAGTCTGCTCACCACGTGAAGGTGAGTGACTTGAGGGATCACGTATTTTATAATATTTTACAAAATTATAATTAAAGTTTAATTTTCCAATTTTAATAAGTTTCACAAATATTTTTAGTAAAACGTTTTCCCCATAAAAGATTAATAATATGAAATATTTTATAAAATTCATTTCTTTATTAACAAAAATAGTACTTAGAAAAAACACTTGTACAACAAATTATTCAGCATTTGAATTGTTCTAGCGAAAGAAGTTTTCAAAGAACCTACTAAAGTTGAAGTTGAGTCCAAACTTAACTGAGACACTCATACAAATTAAAGAATAATGTATGTATGGATATTTTCAAAAGAAATTTAATACTTTTGCTTTATTTAATTTTGACTAATATAATTCATCTGATTTTATACGTCAATATACGTTTGAAAAATGGTGATACGTTGATTAATGAACTTTCAAATTTGTTTTCGAACTGTCTATAGTTAATACGATTTTATATTTATCTCTTCTAATACATGTGTAACAATTACATAAAGCATACTAATTTCAGATGTACATAATTATTTTAGGAGTTGATTTCATAAAAGTAATGCTTGAGTATTTTCTTTCTTATCAAATATTCTCTTTGGTTTTTTTTTTTATAATTTAATTATAATGAAAGCAATATTCGCAAATTTTGGTTTTTCATATATCTATAAGTTTAGCTTCTTTTTGTGTGTTATTAAAGTTTCAATCAATTCTTTAAAACCATCGATGTCATCTACTACATTTCCGACTTCCGCACAGATTCCTGCAGCCTCACCGATTTTCCAATCTTGTGTGTTCCTTTCTCTGCATATATTGATTCCGGAGTTAATCAACGATTGTAGTTTACTATATAACTCTTGTTTGTCAGCACGTAAACTGTCTTGTAACATGGTTTCAAATCATATACGGTACGGCCCTTTATTTTATCGAGATTAACTATTCCTATCGAGATAGTGCTCCCATCGAGTTCTGAAATCTCGGAAGTTACTGATTTCAGCGTTACGCTTCATTCTTTATTAAGACACTCGTTACGTCTGAAAAGCTTAACTCTTCAAACTTTCTTTCGATTTGATTTTATCTTCTCATTTTGTTCCTCCGCAATTTGACTCCCTTTGTTAATTCAATCATTATGTCTGTCTGGACGTTTGATAGTTCTAAAATCCTTTATGTTCTTGCTCGATCTGAATTTCTATTTACTTTGATAATTCCTTCAGGTAATTTGATTCCATGTTGCTATTCTGCAAGATATCAAAAATTACCCCTTGATATGTACATATCCCATTGAATACAAGATTACTAGTACAGCTTTACTATTGATTTTAAGATCTGCATATAATATTACAAATGATTATAAATTCCGGATCGTTTCTCGTTTCGAGATTCTTGCAAAAGTCAGAGTATACATCAAGGAAGGTAGAGAAAATGATACAGAAATTTTGTTTGATGAATTAAGCCTTGGGATATTGGCAATATATGACGATGTTTCAAAAGGAGAAGAGAATCAAGAATATAAACTATATTTCGAAGACTAAACATTAATAAGTAAGGAATTCAGAAACAATAATGGTAAACGTGCCGTACTTAACTGATTGGACAACATTCATTAGAAGTTTAACTATATTTATATAAGTTGATCAATTTGTATTACAATAATATTGTGATCGAAATAAGTTGTCCGTGATTTGAAAAAAAGGGGGAGTGATTCGCTTCGTAAACTAAATAAAGGATGGTATAGCGAAACATGAAAAAGAAGAAGGAGCAAAAAACAACTGCCAAAGAAACTGCACTTAAGTCGCGATAATTACACAAATTATTTACAAATTCTAAATATTTAAAAACAATAATTAACAAAACAAAGTTTATTCTATTTTTCAATAAAAGAAACATACTTCTTTTTTCAACAAATGCGCTTTTATAAAATTGCATCATTGATAGCAAACGGATATTGTATTGAATATTGTATAGTTAAAAAACCAGTAATTATTTAGCACTAGTGCTGAAATTATACGATTTAATTAATGTTATAATAGCGGTAAAAGAATTTATTTAAAGATTCATTCGTCAATTTCTATTTCTTCACCATAGGTATCGGAATGAATTGAGCCTAATGTGTCATTAAAGTAGTCAAATGGCCAAATTATCTTTTTAGCTGTAAGCGTTAATATCTCAAATATTATACGATATAACGTGTAAATTATCATCCAAATCATTTGGAATATTGTACTTAAGAAGGTTCCGAAATGAGTTCCTTGTATCCACTGAAGTGTGAGTACATATTTTCTCGGACGGTGTGACTTGTTGCGTCGCGGTGGTGGTGTGTTTTCATTATCAAGAGGGATTGAATTCCTAGCCGCGTTAGCAGTGGGCCGATAATGGATGTGGTTTGGATAGCTCCTTGTTTAACCGTAGATGTGGTGAAGTTTTGAACCATGCTTGAGAAAGATGCATGGTGTTAATAAAGCTCTAAATGTTGCTAAATTTGTGACCAACAATCGGACCATTGTTTTGGCGTGCCCACGAATTCCTGACTACATAAGACGGCTAGACATAATTGCTGGCGGTTACAGGCGATGTGGCGATTAATAAACAAATACCTTTATATTTCAGATTTAAAAGTTGATGAAATAAATAAATTAAATTATAGAAAAACTCCAATTTAAACAGTGAATATTGAACACCTTTCGTTTTGTACCTATAATCGTCAACAACGTGATTGTTTATGTCAGTGAAGTACTGAGTTGTATTAAAAACATACTTTATCAAGATTGAGCAACGATTTTAACGTAATTGCTACTCGTTGTTGGATTTCAAACGATTTTCTAATTAAGTTAGCAGCGACGTGTTTAAATTTGGGAAGTTTTAAATTACAATCCTAATTTGTAATTTGAAAGGAAGTACTCTAACATGTAATTCTTTTCTAATTGGTTTCTATCGCGTACGAATTGAACTAGACATCGTCGCGTTATTATGGTTTTGAATTTTTTCCGTTTCTCAGCTCTCAGGTTGACATAGAGTGAATTTGGTGAATCTGGCATGTGGTTGAATCAAAACTTGTTCACGAACGATGGGAGGTTGTCGATGTAATATGATTTCTCGCGTGGAAGTTGCAGGAAATCGATAGTTCTAGGGGTTAAAAACTGTGTCGCACCTGGTGGATAAGTAGAATGGTTAGTTCTTAACAATTGTTCGCATCGTAGCGACACCATACTTGAGAAATTATATAGATCGTTCCAAGTGAAACTTGTTTTGGAATTCGTCGCACTCTTGCGGGTTGCCTGTTCATTTTTTCATTTAAATATCACCGATATTATATTAAATATATAAGTACAAGGGAGAATTCATAAAAGCAAGCATTTTTCAACAACATTTGACAAAAAATAAATACATAACGTTAGTCACGATGTTCTGTATTGCATTATTATTGGTGTACATGAAAAAATCACTTTTCAATCAAATTGTCGTTTTGCAGTTACAATCTCGAAATTGAAATTGAAAGATTAAAAGTGAGATGTATAAAGGAGAAAAATCCATAAAAAGGCTGTGTAGAGAAGTAAGACTATAGATTTTCATTGCCTCGTATATACATTCAAATCCAAAATGAGATACATATTTTAATTAAAAACAAATATTTTCTTGTTATTGTAGTTAAAATATTATTATAATAACGTGATGTAATCATTTATTAATCATTCTCGTAAAACCAAATTAATATTTTTACTATATTTTATTTGTACAATCCGATTTTTTGTGAATATTCAACAAAATTTGCATCGTCCAACAAGGGAAAAAAAGTAATTATATTTTCGTCATTCGGAGAGGAAAAATGCCCTAGAGAACTCTCGGAAAACGGCATTATTTCCTCTCTCGTAACGAAAAATATCGTTCGCAACATAGGAGATGATCGGAAATCAATTTTCCACGCGGTTACAAACTTCGCCTTTGGCTCGACTTGTAAACTCCGCTCAGGAAAACGGATTTCCTATTTCATCTCCCTTGTTGCGTAATATACTATAAAAAGACAAATTAAATTATACGAGTATAATAACGTTGCCTATATAATAATTGAGCAAATGAGTTTAATTAAATTTCAGCATTAGTCATAGATATACTAAATTTAGAAAGTACTATGATTAGTTATGCTTGAATAGATTATTAGTTTTCATTGCAAGAAAAACAGAATCATAGACAAATATTAGAAACGAGCCAGTGACTAACCAAGTTGTAACTGCGAATAATTCCGTAATAATTCTGCGAATAAATGGTTATTAACATTGTTACTGGAAAGAAATCGACAAGCTAGGCCTTCGTAATTGAGCTTTTATCGAAAAAATGCGTTATCTATAATACGTCATCAACATTTTTATACTAATTACAATAAATAGCTGTAATTAGTTTTACATGAAAGCAATTTTACAAGCTCATTGAATAAGTTAATGCAAAATAAAAAAAGGAAAAAAATTAATTTCCCGATGAATTATTCGATTCAATTCCGTTCTATTCAAAGCTGAACATTTAATATTAATATTTATTACTAAATTAGTTATTTATCTGAAGTTAACTATAAATTACAAGATGTTACTCTACTTGATATGTTAAATAAAATGGATTACCAGTTTAGTAATAAATTTTTTGATTGATTTATATATGAATGTAAAGCTACGTTATAATTTTTTTATATAGGGCAATCTATAATAATTATATTGTCAATAATTGTCTCTCTTTTAGTTTCTTTTTTGTTTTTTTTTACTCATCAAATTTTACTTTTGAATTTGAATGACTGCGTGTGTAAATAACATGTATACTATTTTTTTAGTTGTAATTTTAAGGACTGCTGCATAATAAAAGCATTTTCTTCAATGTGTGATATTGACCGGGAAGAAAATCATCAATTTTTATGTGTAAATATACATATATATATATATATTATAACAAGAAAGTAATATGGAACGATATATATTTTCTTGCAACGAGATAACAAGTTCAACTTCATGAGAATGTATCACACATATACAAACGAACATGAAAACGCAACAACAAAAAAATGAAAAAAAAGTAACAAAGATTTAACAGTAAAAATCCTATTACCAATAAAAAATGTGTTGTAATTAATCAATAAGATGTAAGTCGTGTTAGATTCGTGAAGTGCAATCCTAGCGAAAAACATTTTTCATAAACGCGAATCTGCCATTAACGAATATAACCGCGTTTCTCATTTTGATAATTGTTTCAAAATTATGAGAAATGTTTTTGTTAGATCGTGAGAGAAAACGTACATTTATTATGTATATAACACGTAGATATTAATTAAATAAAACGAGGTGCTCTTGAATTATGATGATCATTATATACCGCTAACGAATTATCAAAAAAAAGATATTAATAATTTGAATTGTATTGCAAAAGGGCTCAGCCACATGTAGAATCCAAGAAACAAAGACTACGAATTCGATAATATGTGTCTTACGTTGCAAGGCACTCTTCTTTTTTGCCCGGCTCACGTACATTCAGGTCATTTAGTGGTTTCAACATGTGCCTTTCGCTCACGAATTTATTGACGAGTTTGACATCGCGAAATAGAGCGTTTCCTAAATTATCATGCGTACGAGTAGAATTAATATGTACTTTTATGTTCACAAGGCTGTTATGTAATACAGATTGTTATTGTCCTTATATGGAATAGTATATCACCGATCAGCTTGTAAAGTTCTTGCTGGACTTTTGTTTTGCACAGATTATAAATAAAGATATTATGTGATATCATGTTATAATATCTTTTTCAAATTTCCTGTTTTATTCTAGTTTTGAGACAAAAAGGAGAAAGAAACATAAACAACTTTTTAAATGTTTTTTCAGTTTATTTTTCGGTAAAATATCACACGGTAAAATAATGTATATTTTAAAATATTATGTTGTATATTTTTTTATATTACATCCTTCGTCGCTTTTTCTTTTCTTTCGATTGTCCACTCTACTTTACAAATATAAATTGACTAAATTAAAAATGGTGAAACATTTTATGTGATATAAAAAATAATACAAATTACAGTCTGATTCTCTATTTATAACTCGATACGTATAATTTTGTTTCAATGTAAAATTTAATACTAAGTCAGAAATGAGATTTACATAATATTATATGATTTGGGTACTTATTTGCAAATTATTTGGAAATATTAATTTTATTTTACAGCTTTAATGAATCAACTCAATAAAGGTACGGTATACTTATTTATACATAAAAATTTTTAAAAAATCGTATAATTTTCAGTACCTCAGTAAATATTAAAAATACGTTATACAAACGTTAGAAAGTTATGTGTTTTAATTTTTAATTATTCTATTAGAATCATACATTTTACATTGAAATACAATATATTTGCGTTTTTTAGTTCTATTTTTTTACATGTACCAGTAATTTTTAAATAAACGTATGCTTCTTATTTACTAAGGTCTGATTCACATTATAATTAATTTTATTTTAATGATTTTCTCTAAAATATTTATTTACAAAGATCTCAACGCTTCCATTGTACATTATCATCTTTTCATATCATTCAATTATGTTTTGATTACATTTTATAATCATTTACAACTTATGGAACAATCTTATACAATAGTTTTGTTTATAAAATAAAACATATATTTAAATAATGTAAGTCAACATAAATTTTGATTTTCTTAAATAATTAATAAAATATTTAATTACATTTGTATTAATCATTGATTATGAGATGAGATATGAGATTTATTCAGTTATGTGTTTTTAAAATTATATTTTTCACAGATATAACACATATATAATGTAGAAAATTCTAGTTTATATCTAAAATTTTGTTAAGTAGTAAGTAAAGATATAGTTGTAATGGATTTAACATAATTTCTTGAATCTCACATATGTCCAGTTAAGAATAATATTTGTGCATATATGGAAGATAACATAATTGCAAAAGCATATACAAAGTTCAAATACATTATTTTCATTAGAACTGTATCGTAATTTTACAAAACAATTATTGTCAACAAAAAAATTGTATAACATTATAACAATAGAATGCACTTTTATAACAAAATATATTAAAAATAATTTGTGAGATATCCGTAAAAATAAATAGTAAGATGATAAAAATGATAATAATTATCTGGTACAAACTCAGCACATACATCTAAAATTCGGTGTACCTTTGTTAATTTTCATCATCTTATTAGATATATTCACAGACTTATGTTTGAAGCATTTTATCTACAAAATTGTTATTAAAGCAAAGTTTGATTTAGGAAAATGATTATTCATGATAATAAAGTTATGCTAACTTTTCAATTTTAGTAAAAATCAGTAATTGTTATGTCAAATTAGTGTAAACTTTTATAAAAAAATTGAACATTTTACTCCGTGTTTTACATCAAAGTTTGATACGAAGACGAGCAATTTAAAATAGTATTATTATAAATCTATCGATAAAGTAGTTTAGTTTAAAAAATAAAATAATATATCTGTATTTGTATTTTTAATAATATTTAGAATTATTTTTTCAATGTCTGATATAAAATAAATCAATCACATTGAATTATACCTCAGAGATATTATTTATTAGATATTAAATTAAAATAAATAAATTTTATATATCGCCTGTTGTACATTACGGTTATCAAAAAAGTGATATTTATGAAATTTGATAATTGAGAAAGCAAATTAACAATTTTATTTTCAAGCGAAAAGATAAACTGATAAAATAATCAAACTTGAAACAAGAATAAAGAATAAATTAAACAAAATATTAGAAAACGTTATGTTTAATAACCAGTATTACGCGATATGATCGAATAAACAAGCAAAAATATATACTTTTTATAGTATAATTTGAATTTTAAATAGACGCAATTGTTTACGAGTAATCAGGTAGAGTACTAGGAATTCTGTCTACGTAATTGGCTGGAAATTGTCCCTTCTGCCCGTTGTATTCACCGTAGAGCCAATCATTTGATATTTTTGACAATACTGTTATTCTAGCTCCTTCCTGAAAAATTATACAATCATATTAATTATAATATGATTAAAATTTACATAATACAACAATTATTAATTTGCATTTTGTTTAAGCATTTTTAGATTGCAGTATTTGAAATATTTTGCAATTGTTACATCAATTGTGTTTATTATTAATAACAATTGATTTTGTATTGAACAAATTAAATATAGTAGTTATAAAAATAACTTCGGTTTACCTCAAAACTTAAATCTTCAAAGGTTTCTCCTTTAAATGTGTACAAGGCATTGACGATATTTGTTGACATTCCTAGTAGTGGTACTTTGATGTCAATAAAATTAACTGGAAAAATTCCTTGGCGATTGCCTATTCTACCTTCCATCCATTCGTCGTTTACTAATTTAATGAGAATCACCAAATCTCCTTCCCGTAGCTCTAAATCACCAGGTTGCGTTGCCGGCAGATCATAAAGTGCAATACCATGTGGATAATCGTGATTTTCCTGAAAGTTCATAAATAAAAACGTAGTATTTTCATTGTATTATTTAATTGTTTTAAATAATGAATTAGTTTTGTTTAAACATTTTATTAGAATATTAAAAATGATCAATATAAAAATAATTACAAATAAACATAAATAATGTGAAAGTACAAATATTTTATAGGTGTACTTTTTTAATAACAATTATATAACCATATGTCGAGTGTCTCACACTTGTTTATGAAAAAAATCGTTTATAATTTTTGATAATGTGAGTCACTGCATACTCATTTTAATGTACAAAAAGCAAAGATAAAATAATATAAAGATACTAATTTAAAAGAAATAAAATTAATCATACCGATTTATAATCGAACAAAACATACAAATGAATATAAGCTACCAGAGATAACTATTTACTTTATTCTAAAATAACTGAGTCATGAAGTAAATTGAGAAGAAGCAATTATGTACTTAGAAATGACAACTTTTTGTTGTACATAAATTATATCAAAGTTCTTTATATTGAAGTTAAACTATGTTTTTAAAACTTATAAATTTTCCTAAATATTTTTTCAAATAATAAATAATCGACTCATTTTGAATACTTTTGTTTCATTTGAAACTAGCTGAAGCCCCGGCTTCACCTGGGCAAAATCTTGTAATTCCTTCCCTATGACCGTGTATGAGTCCTGACTAAATCCCTAGTTCCACCCGAGATACTTCTATGGACCCTCTATGGGCTCCCTATGGACTCCCTATGAACCCCCCTATTACCCCTACGATCTGTCTATGACTTCCTTATGGCATTCCTATAACAGCCCCCCCCCCTCACGAAGTGATGAAGCTATTACATAATTTTTTTTCTAAACATCAAATGTATATATCGCAAATTTATATAGCCCATGACAGTCTGCGATATTAACACTGTATACCCTTAAAATTTCAAGTCAATCGGCCCAGTAGAGTTTGTGTGATGAGGTAACAGACAAACACACAGACAAACAGACAAACATAGATTGAAATGTATATATTAGTAGGATGTTATATTTGTATAATATTCTTAATATATTAAAGGTATATTTACCGTTAAGCCATCTTCTAAGTCTGCCAGATACTCCGCCGGGGGTGGCGGTGGTGGAATGGAAGGCATGGGTGGTGAAGGTTCATTAAGTGGATCACTGTCCCATTCATTGACTTCTGCTTTCGAACTTTGGACGGGTATCATCGTCGGCAGTGACTTTGGCTTAAGGCCGTTTTGTTGAACAATTTTTTTCGCAATTTTACTGCTTGGTTTTGCTCGTATGATCGTTGGCATCGACATGTTATTAAGCATGTTATTAGAATTCGTAGAAGGCACTTCTGTTTTTCGTGATAATTCGTCATTATTGAACGCAAAGAAACATGCCTCGCCAACTTCGCGAATCTTGTTTGACGGTGGTCGCGGCGAGAATGGATCGCTGTTGTCAAACATTTTCCACGGATCGCTTTGATTGATTGACTTTTGTTGACTTTGTGTTGCATGTTGACTAGATAAGCTGCCAAAAAAGTCGAAGTCATCCTCGAAGACACTTTCGGTTTGCGATGTGCTACTACTGCTGGTGAATGCTGAGGGATTTGAGTTGCCATCGCTACCGAAACTGTCGATACTCACGCCGTCGCTGCTGGAACGCGTCGTAAATGTCGGTGAACCTGGAGGACTTAAGTCAATCAAACAAACACTCGTTTCGTTATTCACGGGACTCGTCAATGGAATTTGGCCATTTTGACGGCCACTGTTAAAACTGATGGTCGATGACGTAGGAGGCTTTGTGTTTGTTTTACGCCCTATTCGCTGTACAAATGTCAACAACTCCGTTGGTCTTACCTACAAAAATCATACAAAATTAGGTGCACTGTTTTCTTTCAAATCAATTAAAAAAATGTCCTATAAGTGGATACAAACAACTCCATTTTTTTATTATGAATTAATTCGAAATCTTTTGTCAAAATAATTTCATCATTTAGTTAGTTAAACCCAGACATAAAACAATATTAAAAATGATATTATTAACATTTAAAATTTGTAATTGTAATTTAAAATCAAAGTCGATATTAAAGTTAAACAAAAAGAATAATAAATAAATATTTTTGTTTAACCAAACTTAAGTGAATTAAGTTTAGTTTTGTACATATAAAAAAGAAAATATATTACATAACAAAAAAAGTAATAGATAATAAGAAAGAAGTGCAAATCAATTCTCCATTTTTATAATAACATAGCTTAATTTTCTTGAACAGATTTTCGTGATTTAATGTGAGCGGAACCAGTGTTTTATCAATCAAATTGAAAGTAATATAATAATATCACCATTTCGTAACGACAGTGAATTATTTAATTGAGACATCAAAAGAAATGGAACAACTCATTTTCACTCGTAGAGTCACAAGTTTCACATTTGTAAATTTGATGTTTTAACATTATTTTCATTATTCCTTATTATTTGTTTGATAATTAAAAGAAATAAATTTATGCAAAGTATACAATTTTAGGATGTGATATAAATAAGATATAATCATTTTATCTGAGTGGAATTTTTAATAATTGCCAAATTTGTAGTCACTAGTATTTAAGTCGGGAAACGGAAAATTAGTTAATATAATAATTTCACTTAATTAGCGTTTCTATTCTCAAGATATTTTAAGACATTTTTTAACAAAAACATTAATTTAACTATAATTTTAATCGATATATTATAATCTATATGAATGATATATAAATTATTATAATCTGTATGATATATATAATTATGTTATCTGTTAAAATATATTAAATTAGTAATTATCTTTTTACATTTAATTAATAATAAAAATAAAAAAAAAACAAATAAATAATTCACTTTAACATTGTTACATCATATTTCTGTTTACATAAATTAAATGATTTCTCTTATTGAATTTTACATAATTTGTAATATTATACTTAATTAATATTTTTTATTATTAATGTTATAAATAATTTGTAGGTTTCTTTAAACAGTACAACTATAAAAATTATATACTATTTTCCTTTGGAATGGAAAAAATAATAAAACAAAAAGGACATTTTTTTATGTACATGAATGTTAAAATATATTAAACGGATTCCCGACCATCTTCCATGTTGCGTACTATATTTTTCGTTACGAGGGAGGGAATAATGCCGTTTTCCGAAAACTCGAAATTGAATAAAGTGTATATTATATATATGCATAATCAACATTTAGTATAAAGTAATTTATATTTAGATATTATTGTAACACATAATTTACATATACTCAAGGTGCTAATTTTTTCAGTTAAGTATTATATATTATTTTCAAATCAACGATAAAAACTTATCATGCGATTCGATTCAAGGTATATTTGGTCATTTTAGCTCATATATTTGATCAAGTTTTTTTTCAACTATCTGATTGCAACATATATATATGTATATATATATAAACATCAAGAAATTTCTATATGTATACAGATGTTTCCTTAGACGTCAGAACACGAATAATGACTCAGCGAAAACTTCTTTGTAAATATGGATTTTCCAAATGAGTTATTTTTTATAATTTAATTTAAAAAAAATAATAAAATAATCAAAATTTGAGAAAAATTGCTTTAATAAATATTATTTATTATATCTTTACTTATTAAATAATATATAAGTTAAATATTGTTTAAAAAATAGTGTATTTTACCGGTTTCTTTGGTTTTTGGTCCTTTCGATTTTGAAAACTGTCCGTTTTGATTTTAGGCGGTGGTGGTCTTGGTGGCGGTTTTTTCTTTTGAACCAAAATTTGGGGATTAAAGCTGTCTCCAAATGGATCATTTCTGTACAAAAATAATCACATTATTATGAATTGTTAAAATTAAATATCTAGTTAATTTAATGAACACCCATAGTTTACTGTATCTTTATAATTTATATGATGTTAAAGTGAAAGTGACTTGAGCTAAAAATTTGTAACATTTTCGATCAGTTTTTCCATACTATTGCTTTATTTCAATTTGAATGTTTATAGTCAATCAAAAAACAACAACATTAACAAACGTTAATTTACAATGACAATAAATATGTAAATTGTTATAATGATATATTTTTAGGTTTAATTTACTATGAATTGAGAAGGAAAGAAAAAAGAAGTTAATTGATACTTCATATAATTATCGTATAGTAATTTTATCGGACAATTGCCTTGATATGTTTATATAAAATGTCATGTTTACTGTTATTTTCATTTTTGATGAATCATACTATTGAAAAATTGTTAAAGTTCAATAATCAAACTAATGATTATAAAAGGTGAGAATAAATAGATAAATTTATAAACTAGAATGATATTAAACAAAAATATTTTTAATGAAAGTGCTTTTATATCAATCTAATATAAAACGATATTAAATTTTTCTATTTTATTAAAAGACAATTAATTTCCATTTGATTAAACGAAATAAAAATCAAAAGTATTGTAGAATCCATTAAAAATTAGAATAACTTGAATTTTTCAAATAAAACACAACTTAAAAAGACAATGATTATTCCATTAATAAACATATCAGTTGCAGTCAGTAAACATAAAATTATGAAGTCGGAATAGAACCGGTGAATGAAAATTGATCATCTGGAGAGCAATTATTATTATTGGTAAACATCGTTAATGTTGTTTTAAGTATCAATCAAATAAAAGAAACCGTCGACCCGAAAAGCTTTATTTTTAAACTTAAACAACCATTGGGTTCTCAAATACTCACACACAGATTTGTTTGTGTGTGTATTTTTTGTTCTGCTCTTTAAAGGTGACTCTCGGCGTGCACAAAGCATCGCGTAACGAACACCAGAGTGGAAATGTAGAATGGAAAGGTCGCAATAACATTAGCAAATTACGAAGGACGACACAGTTACAAGAAGTACAATAAAAAAACTCGTGAGAAACGATATACGAGTTTAAGGTGATTCTGGAGATTTGCTACACCGGAGTTAACGTTTTTTTTTAATTTTTGAATATTTTAATTGTGAATGAAGAATTATAATATGTACTATTTCATTCTTTAATTCTGGGAGAATTATATAATCGAAGAAAAAATTAGTTTTTAAGCAAACTTTTGGCTCCGTAACTTCTCCCGTTTTTTCTCTTCTTTTCATTTTGTAAACAAAACGGGGGAAATTACGAAGCCAAAAGTTTACTCCGATCTGCTACTCCGATGTAGCAGATCTCAAGAATCACTTTAAGAAAAAGGAAAATAAGTCATTAAAAAAAGTTTGAAGAGTGATGACTAATATATATGGCATTATTTATTGACACTGTCTACAGTTTCATACTAACTAAACTAACAAAGTAACAAAACTAACTGATATAACTAAAAAGTAAAATAATCAACAATATTAACAAATCTAACTAATCTGACTAAATACTTCATTTTATTAGTTTATTTAGTTCTTTTACTTAGTTCCGTTAACTAATTGTAACTTAATTACATTAGTTAACTCAGTTAAGTTAAGTTAATAAGTTAAATTCATTAATTTTTTAATTTGTTAGTTAGTAAATGTAATTACTCGCAGTCAGTTGAATTAATTTATTTTAGTTAGTAAATAAACTACTTCGTTCATTTAAATAAGTTACAGGTGATTTAGTTAGTCGCTTTGTAGCATGCACCGTGAACAGTATTAACAGACATTGACATTAAATATTGATTAATATGGAATATTATTTTATGAAAAGATGTGAATTAAAAGAACTCACGTGTTGTTCCAGGTAATGTTATTTTGCGTGGCATGGCCGGGTGGTCGTGGCGCTGCTCTGGTAGGCATTCGTACTTCGGGCACCATACCTGTCACAGACAACAAACCTAATAATTGTACATGATCCGAGAACGCCGCGGTGCCTGACACTGAATCGCACAACCACTCACTCACACTCACACAATCGCACATGTATATGTGTATGTTATGTATAGGTACGCGAGTGAGCAATCACCGACAGATAATACAACTACGTGCCACGCGCGCCTTTGTACGTCAATGATAAGAAGTGACTCCGATACACCCACTGTGTGGTTATCGAATCTTCATTTGTCTCTTCCAAACTTTTGTCAAAATACAAAAAAATGTTATACATTATTTTTTTTAAATATTCTTTTATGTTTCATAATGACGATGAAGAATTGCATTTTGACAATTCATGGATATAAAGTAGAATCGAGATAAGACGATAAAGCAATTGCGAAACTTTAGAGGATTTCCGATTTGATGGTTTCGATATAAATACGATGGAAAAGACAAGCTGCTCTAGTAACCGTAATTTGTGCTTAGCGTATTTCGAAAAGACAGTTTTTAGTGCATTCATTGTTGCAATCGGAGTAGGTTTTGTAACGGCTTTTAGTACGACTATAATAAACAAAAGTCATGTAATATAGGTTCAACAAACGAAAGCAATAGTTAAATTATTATTCTATATTTTTTTAATTTACTTAAATAATATTGATTATAATAAAAATAATTGTATATAAATATAAAAAGTAAGAATAAAATAATAAACAATATAAAAAACGAATGAAATTGTTGCGACAATAAATAAAATAATAAACAATCAATTGTTAAAAAAAGGAACAAAAAAAGTGTGAAAATAAAGATGTTTGCATTAACGCTGCAAAAATTTGTTTAAGAACAGCATTCGTTGCACGTGATTAAATGAACTCTTATAAACAAAAATGTGTCGTAACAATTTGTGTGTACATTAATTATGTACTTTATCAGGCGTATATCAAACACACGACAAAATTCAAGGCGACGACGATAACGTCATAAGGATTTGTGTATGATAGCAATTGTCATTAAATGGTCATAATTGGTTTATTTGCTTGCTGTTTGTGTGTGCTTCTTTTTGATCGATTTTTGTACACTCACCTGTTCGTACGTTATTAGCCATGGCTCGCATGCAACGGCCTTTCTACTGGTGGCACCGAGGCTCAATTCGATTACGACAACAAATCCACTTTTTCACGAGCGTTTCAAACTGATCAACCAACTAACTCACTTTGACGCACTTGTCAACATTGCCAAAGCTGCGCCGCACCAATACACCACTTTACGGTTAAAGCGATTCTTTTTAAACGCCAAACATATGTACAAATCAAACCCAGAGCACGCGCTTCTTGCTCATACCAGAAACTGACGTGCTTTTTTCTCACTCACATTTTACGACATCTGGTGAACATTTTCAGAACTAGTGATGCATTTGTTTATTGTTGGCGTTCTTATTGTTTGATTCATGCTTATTAACTTTTTGATATTTCATCAAATCATGATTTTAAATATTGTACAATTATCTTCTTTTTAAGTAAAATTAAAAACATATACCAAGATGTCTTACGTTGAGCCACTTTTTATTTATTTTCATATTATTTTTAAAATAGTAATGTAAAATAAAAATTATTTTGTTTAAAATATTTTCAATATTTTGACAACATTGATGCAATTTGTCAAATGGTTATTGTTAATGATATTTTAATTCTAAAAAGTTATTGTTGTATAACTATCCATGACTATATTAACTCAAAATAAAATTATTTTATTTTGCTAAATACAGAAAAAAAACATGCTAACTAAACTAAGTTGCTCTTTTGAAATAACGTAAAAGAAACATTTTATATATCTGGGGTTAAAAAGCAAAAACAGATAACTCCATTTGAATTTTTGTTAAAACATGAAGATTTAAGTAATCAAAATATTAATTTAGATGTTTTTAAAAATTACAATTTATTGTAAAAAATTTTCTGAGGGCATTCAAAAGTGATCCCGAATTAAAAGTTCCAAACAATTCCTAATAAATGTTTCAAATTTCCTAATACACACATTTAAACATTTGTATACATGCATATACATGGTTTGTATGTGTATTAGGAATTGTGCAACATCCCAGTAAACGTGAAATTTTTTAGCTGTATTGAGAATATTTTAGTTTAAAAAGTTTTTATTACGATTTGTACAAAATTTTAGAAATTTTTTAGATCTGATATTAATTCAATAAATTTTAAAAAGTTTCAAAATATTTCTAAATAATTTCAATAATTTTCAATAATTTTCAATAAATTTCAGTATTGAAAAAGAGTAATCAAACTTTTTAAAACATAATGTTAAGACATTTAGAAAATTGTTAAAACATTTATAAACTTATAAAGAAATATTGGAACTTTTTAGAATTTATTAAGTAAAAGTTTAGTTTAAAAATATCCCCTACAGCACACGTTCGTTGATTCAATGTTGAATCAACGTTAACGGTTTTGTTGAATCAACATTGAATCAAGGTTGCGAGAAAGTTGAATCAACGTTGAATCAATCTTTGAATGTCCGCTAAAATCGAGTTGAAACAACGTTGTTGGTGAGTATTGAATCAACACGGAAACAACAATAAATAATGTTGAATCAATGTTGTTTGATGAAGTGGAAGTAATGTAGAAACAATAGTGATTCAACGATGCATATCATTGTTGATTCAACATTCACAAATAAATGTTGAATAAACATTGACAGATACTGTTGAATCAACATAAGCACTATGTTGAATCAACATTATTAGATTATTATAAAAATC
>JABFPJ010001685.1:0-23811 GCA_022817425.1 Gryon sp. ZL-2020 | reverse complement strand
AATAATTTATTTATGCAATAAAAACTGTATTTAAATTAAATGATAAAAGTAACATTAATTTTTGTCGATTGAATTAAATGTTTATATATTGTTAAACACAATTAATATATTAGTTAGGTATAAAAGCGGCAAAATTTACACTTCTTTTACACAATTCAATTATTGCAAATTTTACACCAAAACGACTCAAAGAAAGAATTATTTTTTTAACTTATTCAGTTAAACAATTTAGGTGTACTTAAAGTCTATAGTCTATAATATTTATATATTGCAAATTTTTTAATACAAAAATTCAAAGAATTAATGAAAACTATAAGAATTATAATTTTATTTTGAAATAATTGTATGCTATTTATATTTGTAAAGTAATATAGTTTAGACAATTTTACCTTTTTCACTTTTAGTTTTTTTTTTAATTATTTAAAAGTATAAACCTAATTTACACCATAAATACTGGTGTAAGTAATAATTCTACAAAAATTGAGACAATTTTACAGCACCATTTTCAAGAAAATTTTTCCTTACGTTTTTCAAAAAATAATGCATTAATTTTCATTAACTCCATAAGAAGAAATGTAAAAACTGTGATTTTCAATTACATTTTTCCCATTAATGACACAGACAAAAAATCTGAAAAAAATCATACGTATATTGTAAATAAAATAAACTATCCCTCAAGATTTCAAGTATTTCTCTACATTTTGAAAATTGTAAAGAACCTCCTTAAGTAATACTTTAGAAATGTATGTCTATACAAATAAAAATAAAATTGTGTATGTTTTCACGTTAATTTATTATATCTGAGAGATCTTATTGATGGAAGGTGTAAAAATGTAGGTATCTTTACACCTAAATTCAGGTGTAATTCTGGTGTAAACAAAGTTCACATAAATAGAGAAATGTAATTACGAGGTAAATTTTTGCCACTTTCAGACTATATTTACGCCGAAATTTGTGGTGTAAATCTCAACGTCAGGGAATTTCGGAAATGAGGAAAAGTGATCGATATTGCAAGTATCATTATTGCACTAAGGTGAATAATTCAGAAATGATAGTTTATTTCATTATTGAAGTTATACATCGAGTGTACTTTTAACATATCATCCTTGAAAATATGTACCATTTACATTCAATAGCGACGGCAAAAAAAGGAATCAATCTTTAGTTGCAAGGTTGCAAAACTTATGACTTAACTTATTATTAAAGTTAATCGTCAAAAGTTTGGTTGAGTTGTCTTGTCAATACTTTGGTACCATTGCATAAATAAATCCATAAATAAATAAGTGGAAAATCACATTTATTTCTCTGCTATATATATAGCAGAGAAATAAATTTAAATAAAAAGTTAAATAAAACTTAAATTTTGAAGTTTATAAAAAGTTAAAAATCATGTTAACAAACTTACGAAAAAATCGAAATATATTTCTGGAAACGTATCCAGCGAGATTATTAATTAAGAATATTAGAAAAAGTTTAATTTTTATCCAATTTTTGAATAAGTTGAAGAAAAAATCTAAATCTTATAATTTTCTACTTTATCGACATCTGTCAAACTCGGCTGATTGGAATGAACAAGTTCATATTGTTGGAATCCGCCAGACGACGCTGTTCACTACGCTGTCGTCTGCCAGCCAGTGGCGACATAAGTTAAGCGAGTTTTAACTGCAACAAATTTGCAGACGACAGTATCGTTCAGACAGCGGCAGTGATTTGTTTGTATTATTTTTGGGGGGCTGCGTTTTCACTTCAAATCGTTTCTTATTGTTATTTTTCGTTCTTTTGTTTCTCCTTTAATTTTAAATGCTGACACAATTTAAGACGTGAGATAAAACAAAACAAACATCAACAATGGACGCGGAAACATTTTTGGACATGGCCAATCAGGTCCTGAAGCTTAAGATGTTTCCTTATTTCGACATAGCAGATTGTGTACTTTGCGCGCTGCATGTTAGGGAGGATTTAGGACCCGGTAAGAATCTAAATTTAAAGCGAGACTGAGACAACATTAGCTCGGACGACACTTTCGTCCGATATAATTACATTTTTCTCCCCTTTTCATTTTATTTTAGTTTTTAATTCAGTTGTTGAATTATCATTTTATTGCTATTCAACAGTCAGTAATCTACTTTTTTTTATTATTATTAATCGAACACATTTTTTTCTGCCCTCAAATTAACATTCATATTTTGTTTTGCAGGAATTATAAACTTTATGGACCTTTTTATTTTTAGACTCAAGTACATGATCGGACTTTGATTAGATACGAGTGATTAAATGGACAGATTTTATGATTTGAAACAAATGTAAATCTCTTTTTTTTTTTTTTGCTAATGTTAAGTAGAAAAATGGAAAAATTGAGTAGAAAAGAAAATGAAAGAAAAATTGGATAGAAAAATTGATTTCATTGAGTTAATGAATTTATTAATGATAAGTTAGATAATTTAAGTTGTGCGCTGATTGAAGCAAAGATGTAATGTAGAAAATGATCGCTGCATACAAATTCTTGGCACAATTAATAAGAATCTAAATCTTTCCCAGCTATTCTATTTCGGTAAACAACATTTAGGCGTTTACGAATTTACCAAAAGAAATGCATACTCGCTTAATTTAAGAACTCTTTCACTCTTGTAATATTATTTTTACTTCTGTCATTTGTATCTTCATTTATGACCATTTTTTATGTATTTTTATTTATTGTAAAGTTTGCTGTAAAACGTATTTGTTGCAATGTTATATAGATGTTTGCTTAATTTAATATGTAAAGTTGTTGTAAAATTGTAAATTTTTTATTGGTTAAAATTAGTTAAAATGGTTTTAAATAAGTATTTTTAATTTATATACAAATAATTATATTAAAAAATAATATTAAAAAATAACTTCAATAAAAATTTTGATACCTGAACTTGTAAACGTGACAAACAAATATGCCTGAAAGAAACATTTGACGTGTTATTATATATCTTTTTAATGTAAGAAACAACAGCAAATTACATCAGCTGTGCAACAACTGAATGACTGTATTGTATAACTAAACTGTGAATATCTTCAAAGTTTCGCGATGTTAGAAGTCATGTCGTTATTTAATTCTGGATTTAATGATGACATATAATACTGAAGATTAAAGTAATTTTTATTTAATTTTACTTTTAGTTCTATAAATAATAATTATATTTTTATTAAATCAATTATTATTATTATTATTTTTAATATAAATCACTGAACTTATATGACCTGATAAGAGAAATGTTACATTTATTGTGTTTTCAGTTTAATTACGTAATGTAAATTGCGTACAAATTTATTTGCACTTTATTCAATTTCATTGTAAGACTTGTTTTCAAAAAGATATTTGAAATGTCTTTGTTCAGTATCTATAGTATTTAGTGTTATAGTATCATATTGTTAAAACCGTAAAAAAGTGGTCAAAATTTGCATTATTTATGTTTGTTTATTTTACAGGAGCACAAGCCTTCTCAAGGAAACATCCCTTATCATGCTGGCTATCAACCATGATAGTTATTTTCGCCGGTGGAATGTTGAGCGGTGCATTATTAGGAGAACCAATCTTAGCGCCCCTCAGAAACACACAACACATCTTAGTTGCAACTATTGTTTGGTAATTTTTTATTTATTTAATGTTATGTAATGTGCATTCTTTCAACAAAATCCGTTTGCTTAAGATTTAAAATAAAATGTCTATAAAATAATGAAAATATTAATTTGTTTTCTTTATTATAGGTATATAATATTTTATACACCATTTGACATGGGGTACAAAGTAGCTAAATTTTTACCAATTAAAATATTATGTGCTGGAATGAAAGAAGTTTATAGGTAAGAAGATAATTGATAAGTAAAATAATTATTATAATTTAAAAGAAACAAGTTTCTTCTAGTAAAAATAGTAAAATTGAACATTAGTTCAAGTGAAGTTTTTTTTCCATATTTTAATAATATTTATTTCAATCATCCAGGGTAAAGAAAGTCCACGATGGCGTCACTCATGCTGCTAAACTTTATCCCAATGCATATTTAGTAATGATATTAATTGGTACCATCAAAGGTATTGTCATTTATCCTGTCACTACAGTAGAACCTCGATTATCCGAGATGATCGGGACCAAGCATATAGATTTCGAATAATCGAAATCTCGGATAATACGAAATAACATAATTAATAGCAATTAAAGATGGAAAATATTAATTTTATTAATATACCGATGCTATAATTACAAAGACAGAGTTTTTAAACAGTTATTTAGTTGTATTATCTATTATTTATATTATTAATACGTGAAAATGAAGATTTTAGTAGAAGAAAATTTGAAAAAAATTCGGGTTCGGGAATCGATTGAGTGCCTCGGATAATCGGGAACATCGGTTAAGCGAGGCTCGGATAATCGAGGTTCAACTGTATTTACTTTAATTGTATTCAATCATTAAATGTATTATCATTCATTATGCAATTCGGATTTAAGGTAATGGAGCTGCATTCATTAAATTGTTTGAACGATTAATTAGAGGAGCCTGGACGCCTACGGCCATCGAATTTATGCAACCAAGTTTGTAAGTAACAAGGAATAAATATTATAATAATTAATAGAAAAAATAACTAAATAATATCTATTAAAATGATTATGTTTTGCTATTACAGTCCAACAAAAGCTTCAATGGTTGCGTCCATTATTTTTGTCTTAGACAAGAAGACAACCATGATATCAGCTCCTCATGCATTAGTATACTTTGGAATCGTCATCTTCTTCGTTTACTTTAAGGTAACTGATTAATTTATTTTGTTAATTAATTATTAATTAAATGTTTATAATAATGTGTTGTTTCAGTTATCTTCTATACTACTGGCCATTCATGATCCATTTGTACCATTTGAAAATTTGTTCTGTGCCATTTTCATGGGAGGTATGTGGGACTCTCTGGCACGACTATTTGGCCGAGGACAAGCTAAAGATGAAAAAGCAGATGCCAAGAAAACAAACTGATTTGTATGGTTGGTTATAATGTTGTTTATTCTATATAATATAATATTATAATAATTGAATTGATTATAATCAATATAATTTTACTTTTTTCAGTGATACACAAACTGTAACAAAGTAATTTGTTGATTTATTGAGGTGACAAAATGAAAGTAGCCAAACGAAAATACGACGATGATGAGTTAAATTTATTTTTAAAAATCGACTTTTTGATAACTGTCATAAGATACCTCAATTTAGTCTGTTGTATATGTATAAGTAAAATATACATATCAATTGAATAACTAACTAAACGCAATATTTAAGACAGTATTACGTCGAGTCAATGTGATCAATTTTTATTGTCATTATTATATGCCCACCGATGTACTTTGTTATCGTAACTACTACGATAATATTAGTAATTTTAAATGGTAAAATGTGTCTTCCTATATTTGTCTTCATTGCACAAGATATTTTTAATATTTAAATTATTTATTGCAAATAATACAAGTTGTCTAAATTGTTTTAATATTTGACAAATTGAATGCTGAAAAATAGTAATAATGACAATATTACTAAATTCGGAATAGCAAATAAAAAAAATATAATTATGGCGATATATCAGTTTGCTGTGCTGCAGTTATTTTCTTGAATTAAAGTTTTTTGGTAATGAATAAAGTAAAATAAAAGTAATCAGACAATTCTTTGTTTATGGGGAAAATCATAATTTTCATAATAACTTACATCAAGAAAACTAGTAAAGGTTTCAAGAGAAAAGTTTACAATACAAATCAGAATTTCTTTTACTATAAGATTCTCCCACAATAATCAAAAAAACATCTGATTACTTTTACTTTATTTTATTAATTACCAAAATATTTTTAATCAAAAAGGCAATAACTCTGGTATACAGCAGACTGATATATCGCCTTAAATATGTATAATTTTTGCGTTAATATGTTTGAATGTTTTCATATTTTTGGAGTGATAATATGACTTGTTGAAATTATTTAATGAAATTATATATTCAAAATTATGCAGATAATATTGTGTGAAAAATATGCTTCCTATTGAAATAGACTGTAGACTTTGTACTGAAACGCACAGTCGCAAATGACATTTTTCGTGCAATTTATTTTAGCCAAAACTGTCTTGTCACAAAAAGTTTCAGAAGTAGTTAATTATAAGTACTTGCAATTATATATAAAGTGAAATGTCCATCTCTTGCCGTTTTCACAATGTAAATATAATTTATTGAATTATATAATTTTTGTTAAATTGAGATTAAAATCATTCATATTAATAATTATTTTGTTCATGTAACTTACGAATATACTGCTGTTGTGTGTCTTGTAATTTTTCGAATTTACTTTTTCGAACAATTTTTGCAAATTTACGTGCAATTTAGTGAATTTTTAATGATGTTAATAGTTTATAAATATAATTGAATACAATATATGTTACAAATAAAAATCATTTTTAATGATGTTTAATGTTATTTATTATATGACCATCAAAAATAATCTCGCCAGATAATTAACAATACAAACACATATATATGAATATATACAACTACAATATATATTTAAATATATTTACAAAGAAACAGTAAGCTCGTATTTTTTCACATTAATGAAATGTCAAAATTGCATTTGTGTTTATATCTGTACTTGTAAATGTTTGAGCAACATTTTTACAAATCAATTAAAATATACAAATATTTTGTGAAACAAAAATTAAATATTTACATGATTTTTCATATAATAAATTATTGAAACATGATATATATTCAAAACTTGGTAAACGCAAATCTTCATATTCAATATAGAGAAACAATATTTTCATCGTCTTAAGTATTTATAAAAATATATACTTCTAAAATGGAATATATAAAATACTATATCGTTATTTTATAAAATCATCAACATTCGCTGTAAATTCTGATTAAAACATGATGATATGATTATAATATGTGATTTCATGATTAATCACTCTCGTCATTGTAATCAGCATCTTCGTACTGATGTGTCGCGCGATTTTGTCGTTGACTCATTTGTATTGTGTTTTTAATCGCAAAGGAAGCTAAATCCTCAGCCTTTTTACCACTATTATTTGTTGCATTCACATCGGCTCCAGCGTTTAATAACATCTGAACAACTTCTAAATGGCCATGACTGGCAGCTACGTGAAGTGGTGTATCTCCCATTTTGTTCTATAATAAAGAAGAACTCAATTTAGTTACATAATAATACAATTTCTATATTAATTTTCTAAAATTAAATTCAATTTTGTAGATGCTTTCATTGCTGAAATTTTGTCACGTTTATACAAAATTACCCGAGCATTTACAGTAGATTTTGGCAGTGCCAATAGTTCTTTGACACAGTCAACATGGCCAGCTCGTGCAGCCCAATATAGCGGAGTATTTCCTGCTAAATCTAAACCTGTTCCAGAAACTCCTTCATTTAAGCATTCTCGTAAAAACGACAAGTTACCACGTCTTGCAGCTTCATGTAATGGAGCTTGAATTTCTTGGGTTTGTTCTTCCACTAAAATAAAATATAAATGTATTTTCAAGAGATATTTTTCAAATACATTCTATATTATAAACTAATATATATGTATATATATGTATATATAACATAAAATGATTATTACCATAAACAGCTGGTATTAACCCTTCCTTATTATTACATTTTGCTTTCCACCAATTTACATCTGTACTTTGATCGCTCACATAAAGAAGATCACCTTCTTCGAATGATAATTCGTCGTCCTGTTGTAAAAGAATATATATTTGATTAAAATCATTTATTCAAAATCAATTTCGAACACTCTATCTTTATTAGCAATTCTGAAACACTTACATGTTGAGCGGTATAATTATACAAAGCTCTTACTACTTTCACTGTACCTAAATGAAAATAATAATAAACATATTAGAACAATGATAACATACTTTTTTACAATAGTTATATTTGTTAAAAAATGACAAACAAAATGGTATAGAAATTATTTACATCCAAAATCAAAAAACATAATGTTTTTCTTCACAGAGCATCGTTCCAATTATAAATTAAATGTTATGTTTTATAGTGATAAATAATCTTAAAGACTAGCGTAAGATGTATTATAGCTTTTTGAATGAGTTAAATTTAAAACTTAAACATTTGTATAATTAATTAATCATAATCATATTGCAACGAATTGTAATTGTAAAGTTATTATGTATATCGTGCGTAATGGAGTTAGACATGCATAATGCTTTTTAATATGTCAACTATATAATAAATATATCAGTTTTATATTAAATAGAATTTGAGTGCGTATTTTTTAGTATATAAAACACATACAATTATATGGTCCATATAATTTTTCATTTTCTATAATATTTTGTTCTTACTTTAATTTATCAGGATCATAATATTCATAACTTGAATAGTTATGAATGAGTTTGTTTTAAGAAAGTCGTAAAGATATATATCCAAAAGTGATCATCTCTGTCTTTGAAAAAGGTATTACAAAATTATAAATTTTGGTTTTTGATTAAAAGTTAATGAATATAGTTTGGCGTTTTCTCACCAGGCTTAGTAGGTCTTGGAGGTGGAGGAGGTCTTTTGTTTTCCATTTCTTTTTAATATAATTACAAATGTTATGACATAATAAAATAAGTAATTATATCGTTAAAGTTATGCGAAATAAATAAACAATTATATGAAAATAGTTGAATAATTAAACTAAAAAAAAATCTTGTAAATGCTCGAAGTATTGTATGACGCTTTCCGTCAGTTCGCCATGTATACATATATGTCTGACAAAGTATGATTTCACTCAGTGCGTACTGTTGATAAGGTAGTGCACTGAATGTTCGAAAAAGAAGAAATCATACAATGATGCTAAATCTTTCCGAATGAAATAACAGCGTCTCCTATTGATTCTGTTATAAACAAAATATATCCAAAACTAGTATGTATGGGACTATCCATAAAAGACGTTCGCATGTTATTTTTTTATCTTTGTCTATTTTATTCAAAATTACATTGTATTTTCTTTTTGTTCTTTCTGTCTATTTCACGAACGTACTTTATGGACGGTCCCTATTTAAGAAAGAATATTTAATATCATTCCCTGGTACAACTGGTTTAAAGATTTTGTAGTTAAAAAATCATTTGCTGAAATACAAAGTAAAATCATTTATAGTACCTGAAATTTCATATGAAATGATTTCTGAATTAGCATGATTTATGTAATTATATAAAATCATATTAAATCACAACATTTCATACGAAATTTCGGGTACTGTATATTATATACAACTTTCCTGTTGCTAAGTATAAGCAACACTTGAAGCTCGAACTTCTCTCTACAATATCATAATACAAACTAAAATCTAAATGTAAGTTTGAAGAAAGAATATTAGACATTTTTACGTGATAATAAAGTACCGCTTGTTGGACATTGTTCGAAAGAAACACATGTCAAAAATGACTTAGTTCATTGACAGAGAGGATTCTTGCTCATTAAAGTTTTCACTTCTGAAACAAGTTATATTTCTAAACATGTGGCATTTCATGATTTTTTTCAAAGTTTCTCTTTTTCCATTCCTTCTCAAACAAAATTTCAGTTTACATCAAGCTACCACTGAGACAAGTTCGAGTGTGAGATGAATGATTTTTGTTATATATTTTTGTTTAAAAACAGCTCAAAAGTGTTATTAAAACCAATACATTGTAGTTCTTTTAAATGTGGGAAAGATGAAAACATATAATCAATAAAATATATGAAACATAAAGAAGTTAATTAAAGTTACCTTCTCGTTTACTGAATGTATGATATGTCTATTTAATAAATTACCTACAATTGAAAATATATAAAAATTAAGTATAAAACCATGTCAAAGAAAAGATAATACAATAACGTTTATAGTATAATTATTATTTGTCTTGCAATATAATTAATTTAGTTTCCTTACTGTAATAACTATTGAAATTAGATTCACAAATTTAATACAATTTTGAATTATTTTAAGATTAATTAATAAAATAAATTCAGATAATCTTAAATATCTATGGAATAAACGTAGGATATTACCGGATTATCGTATTAAAATATCATTAGGATATCACAAAAGCGGACATTTGAACATCTATATAATATTTCAATAATATCACAGATCATCTTTGAATATCTCTGAGATATTGCAATATCATAAAAGTATATATTTGGAATATTCCAGGGATATAATTTGTTATTAGGGAAAAATCACATTACCACAGTAATTTAACTAAGATATAAGAGCGACATCTAGCGGTAGAAATTCATTGAATCCATAAACTAAGCAGATCTACATACTTAAATATCTTTGGATATATTCTTTTCTACATATTTAAAATTAAATTTATATCAATTTGTTTAATTATTTCGGTGTATTATAAATAAATTTTGCAAATATCTTATGTAATATTATAATGTTTCAATGTTATATATAGTGTATGTCACTCATATAAATATTCCAAAAGCAATGGAACTTCTTTGCTACATGTAATACAATAAGAGACACGAATATCAACTCCGATATGGTCTAGTGGCTAGGATACCTGGCTTTCACCCAGGAGGCTCGGGTTCGATTCCCGGTATCGGAAATTTTTTACATTTATAATATTTTTTTACATGCATAATAGAATATTTTGCACCAAAAAAGATGAAAGCGGAAATTCATTTTCCCGAGCGGAGTTTACAAGCCGAGCCGAAGGCGAGGGCTTGTAACTGCAAGGGAGATATATAATCAACTAATATTACTTTCTAATAAATTTAAATATGTTAACATTAATTTTTTATAAATATTTATTTCTCCTCGTATTAAACATTTTATAGTAACCATACTATATATAACATATAAAAATATAATATAAAAATATTTAGATACTGTTTTTTTATAATTACTTTAAGAAATTAAGTAAGGACTATCTAACGCTCCAAATCCAGCAGCAACTCCAACTTCGTTAGAAGCTAGAAATTTAGTTCTTAAAAGAAATCCAGCTTCCTTGTTAACAATAATTTTATCTTGATTTCTGAAAAACATATGTTTTTATATTTATAATACGAAGTAATATTTTAAATACTTATTAAATTTATTATTAATAATTCACCCTAAAATGACTCCGAAGATTCCAAGTTCTGAAGTGACATTTTTTAATTTATCATTTTCATCACCCCCAGGTTTCAATACATAATTTTTTTGACTAGGTGGATTTATTCTATCCATAAGTATATACGCATTTCGTTTTGAAGAATCTTTTATAGATTCTAAAGTTAACTTAAGATCTTCTCCATATAAATTATGACCACCTCCCTCTCTTTGTGGTTTTAAAACAAAATTATTTGGATTTTTTAACGCCATTTCTATAATTTTATTGTTATCATCATCCTGTATAAAATATAAATTTCTTAATAAAATGTAAGTATGATACGATATTACATATACATAGACAAACTTATACTTACATAGTTTAATGAGTATAGACTCACAAATAAGTCTTTTACTCGTTTTAGTTTTTCTTCATCTTTAATAAATTTCTTCAAAATTTCTGGCTTTGATAACATTTGCTGAACCTAAAAAACATAAATTATTTTGTATTTTTTTCACTTTAACTTAGACTTACATAAATTTAAACACAAACCTTTTTCGTTCCAGCTAACTGATACTGAATAGAAGGACATTTAATTGCATTTGATTTTTCTATTGTTAATCGTACATTCCATTCATTTTCCGTTAAATAAAATGAAGGATCGTAGGCACTTCGATAATATACTACTGATACAATTTCTTTGTCACTAGAATTACAATTAAATTGAATTTATAATATACAATAAAATGTATATATCAAATAATCAATCAATTATGTACGCACTTACACAATTAACTCTTTATTAGCACCTAATTTTACTTCTTCTATCAACATTTGCATAGTTCTTCTAATGACTTTTATATTTGGATTTAGTAATTGTATTTGAAATTCAACAAATCTTTGATCTGAAATATTCACAGTTTGACGTCCTTCATCAACAATTAGTATAACTGCACTGAAATTGATAGTAAAATAAGTAAAATACATTCATTCTGACAACTAAATTAAACACATATTTTATTTCTTACTTTGAATTTTTATAAAATGTCCAAGCTTCTACTAATCCATAACTTATTCCATTTAAGGTATCATTTATTGGCAACTAAAAAGAATTATTTGTTTAGTAAGTTCATTTAGCAGTTATAGTAGTAAGTTCATTTATTATAATTATTCATACGTTTTTCAGTTTGTTTGAATATCCCAGTGTAGATAAAATAAATCTAAAAATATGTCAAACTTATGTCAATTAAAAATATTTAAAGGTAAAGGATACGTTATCAAGTAATACAATATTAAAAAAAATTATAAAAAATAATTAAAAAATTTAAATGTATACCTGTGATATTCACTCATTTTTGTAGATAGTCCACCAAAACTTGAAGCAATTGAATTGATTTCAATTTGTTTAATCTTTCCAGTTTCATTCAACATGTAATCTGATCTAAGAATGCCCAAATTATATGCCTGTATAACATTGATTATACTACTTTAAAATATTGTATAAATAATTACAATTTTATTAAATTTTGTTCAATTATCATTTTAAAAAAGGATTATATTTCATTACAAACGTATTCATCTATAAAATAAAAATCTCTCACCCGTTGAAAATTATCATTCTCTTTATAAACCGTTTCATAAATGTGAAACAATTTGGCGGTAAATTCATCATATTTAATGACACTGAAATAACATTTTACATTCGTAATTTGAACTATTTTACTCAAAGTGATAATGAAATTTGTGGTAATATGAAACAAAGACAAAACTGACTTTTAATAAAATTAAAAATATAAATCACAAAAATGTTAAATCTGCTATATCTAAATCTAAATTTGTATAAAAAATACAGTGATATCCTTTTTCCTTACTGATACAAATATAAAATTATAAAAATTATTATAGAATTTTATATAAAAAAAATTACCTGCTTAAACTTGAACGAAGAAAATCATAATCATATGCAATTTTATGTAGGAGTTCATTTAAAATAACTTGCATATTTACAGCTTTCTGAAATTCAACTTGAGGAAATGTAGATGGTAATAATAAAAATGGTGCAATCTGCATTTCATAATTTCTCAAATTTTTGGTTCTTAAACATATACCTGTAAGTATAATAATTTTATATTTCTTTTGTTTTAATTTTTTTTTTTAATTTTCTACATAATATTCTACTGTGTTAATATTGTTTACAATTACTTTGTTTCATAATTAGAACAAACATGCAAGTCACTTAATCTTCACAAAGATAATAAATATAAAGTAAAGTCAATGTTAAATATATCTAATATTACCATGCATAAGAGCCCAATCAATTGCTTTTTGTATGACATCCTCTAATTCATTATCTGATAACGATAAATTTATACAAGGATTTAATTCCGCCATTTGTTCCAACTTTTAATTGTTAACTTTTATTTATGTTGACTTTTAATTTCAAAGAAATACTCCTTGTCCCGGTATTTTTGTTTTTCAGACGTGATTTTGAATTGCACTGTGAATGAATTTAGTACCTGAAAAAAGTTAAAAAATAAAATTAATTAGTTTTATATATGAAATATGCTTAATAACTTTAGTAAAAACACATTTAGATAACAATTTGTCATTGTAAATGATTGAATAAATTATTGATAACATGCACAAACTGATTTCTATTGTTTATAAAAAATATATATTTTGTTATTATGTTTATTTCTGCGAACAAGAAATAAATATTTATATATAATAGCCAATCATAAGAATATTTGTTCTATAAAGTGATATGCTATATTACTGCTTGCAGATATAAATTATGAACTATATATATTAAATTGTATTTTATAATTAAAAATTAGAAAACACTTTATAATGCAAAAACGTTTGAAGGATAATTTAGTCTGTAATTATAGACTGTGCAGTTGTCGGATATTGTAGATAGAATAGAATAGTGTTTTTATTGGCTCTCAGCCTCTTACATATATATGAGGGATAAACAGCGCCGTCTGGTTTTTACGAAAAGAGTTATAAATGTTGCTTAAGTTTATGAATCGCGGGAAATCAAAAAGTTTACGAAATGTAGCTGAAAAATACTTTTAAGAAGTTTATTATTTATTAAAGACGAAAATAATATTTCAATTGCAAAATTTCTTGATCAAATTATTACGTTTATTGAACAAATTTCACTTACGAAAGTTTGTTAGAACTTGTAGAAAAAAACATGGCATACGATTTGTTTAAAGATTGTTTTATTAGAAGTTAATCTGCCACTGCATATATTATTTTTTTTACATTTAAATAGTAAGAAATTAAATCTTTATAAACAAGTCAATAAATAAAGAAAAATTATTTCAGAACGAATATCTGAAAACAAAAATTATTTATTTATTTACGAACATATATCATTAATATAACAGCTTGCGCTGATATATGTATTTATGACTAATATAACAGCTCTATGAAAAGCCAGATTTTGTATGTTACAAATATACTATTCATTGCTTCACTCGCTGTTTAAAATATAAATTAAACTCCGTTGTCGCATATTATACAAACTGCAATACATATATTATCAAAGATGAATTCCGCAAAACATCTATTGTTGTTAAATTAAATATTGTTGTTAAATTATTATTAAGTTTGGTTGTAACTAATTATTTTTACAATTTTGGATCAAAGAATTTACTCCATGGAAAATCATGTATAGGCTCAAACGGAAATTGCATTTTCGGTTCAATGTCATCTTTCAATATAAGTTGATCTGAAAAAAGATAAAAACATCAAGTTTAGATTGTATGAAGTGTATATTATTATAATACAACTATTTTTAAGACATTTTGACAAATAATTGTTGCATACTTTTATCTGCTTCAACTATGTCTTCATTCCTAGTTTCTAAGCCGTTTTTATCTTTTTTTATGGTAACTGTATGAATCTTGTCTCCGGTTTGCTTTTTGATAGTTGTCGTAACATTGCCATCACAATCAGTGACGGTACTTCGTAATTCTCGACCATTAGGAGTAGTGACAACTTGAGATTGATAAGATCTAACACAACTTTGAATTTGTGGCTGACGAAGAAGAGATTCTGTATCTGGTGAAGACTCGGATTTTTTCCACAGCTCCGATAAATTTTCAGGTGTAATTCTATAACGAAATTAATTTCTGAATAATTATCATAATTCATTAATTCATACAACTTCTATATTTTAATCATCTTGAATTACTTACTTTCCATCTAAACTTATATCATGTTTAGGATCGGAATTAATACCGGGAATGTCACGTTTTAAAAATCTGTCCCTTAAACTTTGTTTGGGACCTTCAATTTGAGGTAAACTTTGTTGAGATTGTGGATCTGAAATAACATTATTCATTTTGATTATTTTATTTTATTAATTATTAAATTTTTTTATAATTATTAACATTATTGTATATTTATTTCACAAAACTAATGAAGTGTTATAAAATATCTATTTATCTGATACAATATATGTCTGAAAATCATACGAACCTATGAAATTGAATTCAAACATTCCATCTTGAAAGCCTTGAAAGAAATTATTAAATATCTCATCTCTTATTGACTTTGAGAAGAAATGAAAGACGTCTGGAAATGAAGCTGCGTGCCTGAAAAGCAATAAGATTTGAAAAATAAATTATAGTTCAATTATTTTACACTGAAGAAAGACTTGTTTATTAGTTAATGTAAAATTTTATATTCGTATTCCATTAAATTTACATTTGTAATTGATGAGAAATTGTTTTGTTTGATAATTTTGTTTGATAACAAGTGAGTAATAACATTATTTGTCATATGTTAAAAATAGTAAAATATTTATATATTATTACTGTTGTTGAAATAATATATTTATTATATTATTTCAACAAATCTTAATGATACACAAAGAAGACAAAATTTAATTATTTAATTAATTCAACTGATGATTCTGAACATTTGTAATAAATTTGTTTGTTCATTTATACGACAAATTAATGAGACTCGATGGAATATAATAAAACATCGAATAAACTGACAATTACCCAATTCCATCATCTAAAAGTGGTTCTCCATTTTCAATTTTTTTCTGGTTTCTACAATTTATAGATAAATTATTGATAGTTTCAATTAAAATTTACTCATAATTAATTAACTTCTCAATTAGTTAATTCCTTAACTAATTTATACAATAAGTGTATAATAATCTTGTACATTGAACAAGTTACTACAAATTTATACCTAAAATCTCCTTCATAATCCTCGTCATCGTCTTCATCGTTCTGCCAAATTGGATTTCGAAAACTGTTTTTTCGGTGCCAACTACGAAGAAATGAGAATCCATTATTAATGTTATTTAAAAAATGAAAACCATTTTTTAAAAAAGCTACTTTATTGCTTAAGTAAAATCACACTCAAAATTAAAAAAAAAATACAAAGTGACTATCACATATTACAATAATTTAAGTAATCCATTTATCATTATATACACTTTCAGTTTTTCTTATTCATCATATATTTTCGACGGAGAATCTATACGTCAAATATGACGCAATTTTATCAACATATGTATAACGTATATGTAATTATTATTATTTTCTACAACTCTTGACATTTAAATATATTTTTGCGGTTTAAATTTTTTTTTTTTTTCAGAATATATGTTTATACACACGTACAATCAAGTAATATAATATATTAATATTTCAAAGAACTTTCTGAGGGTTATGTTGTTAAATTTTCATTTGAACCATTGCAGACTTGCAGTTTCTAATGTTTATTATTAAATGTCATGACGAAAAAATAATGTCAAAGCAATACTTACTCTTGATTTGGAATATTTGTTCCGACGAACAATTTTCTAAGTACATCGAATAAATCCATCTTTAATTTTGAATCGAACGAGTAACTTAGTGTAGTAATTATTATTTTCGGTCTCTATATTCTACTGCATTCTAGAATCACAGAACACGTGATGTTCTCAGATAAGCAAATCAAAATAACGAGTCAGTTTTCTGACTTGACATTTCAAACTCATACACAAAATTAAAATAACAATAATTTTAGTTACATTCATTACAAATTAATGTATAAGAATTTAACATTGTCATTTTTAGTTAAACAAAATTATTCTTACAATAATTTTTTTATATATTAATGTAATTTAATTATCAATTTAATATTTCTAATTTTCTATATTTAGTTTTGCAATTAAAAGATTTTGTATTATTACCGATGCGAAGTGATTTTCTTCCAGATGTCAGCACAATATGCTTGGTGTTGTTTCTTACTATTATTTGCTGTGCTACTATGACTTGAAAATTGTGCTTTGTGTCATGGTTGTAGCTGATCCACATCTACCTTGTCGTGTGTAGTCAGTACATTTTATAATTGAAATTGCTATGTAAGTAATAATTATTTCAATCATACTTTTTACAATTCAATTGCAATATTTAAATATTCATTAGAAGTTAGATTTTATTATCAAATTAACACGTTAATTTCTCAGTTTATCGTCGTTATCTCAAATTATAACCTTGTAAAAGATGTAAATATCATTCGTACACGAAAATCAGTTTATTTAAAAGTGAATGTAACAAAAATATGTTGAATGATAAAATCAAAATTTTACAATTAAACAAACTAAATATTTGTAATTAAGTTAAATTAATTCTATTATTAATAATAATTACATTTGTTTGCAAATGTATTATTTTTATATTCTATTTTAAGTAAAAAGGCTTATTTTATTTACTTTGATTAAATAACAATGATAATGTACTAATAATGATTTTCTGAATTATTATAACTACAACAAATAATTTGATTGTTGTTTGTTACAGAGACAAAATAAATAATACAAAAATGGCAGTTAATAAATTGGTAGCGTCAATTATACAATTTTTGACGCAACAATTAGAAGAAGGAGACATCACAGCAGATTCAAAAGAAAGTCTGGAAGTTGCGATTCAGTGCTTGGAAAGTGCTTACAACGTTCAGGCGTCTGACGCGCCTAAAAATATAAATCTGTTAGATTTGTATAAAGAAATTGATAATTCATTATCCTCGTTTCCGTCGAAAACAACGACAGCAACAGCAAGCGAAACGCTACGTCCACCAACAAGTCCACTACCTCCAGAAGCAACACCCGAGGCAAAAGCAAACGCTGAGGCGTTGAAAAATGAAGGCAATCAGTTAATGAGAATGGGAAAGTATCAGGAATCATTAGCCAATTATACCAAGTATGATTTTGATACAATAATAATGAAATATCCAAGTCAAATATACGAATAAATATATGTGCAAAAGGAGAATTAATTAATACAACTTTTAACTTAACTTGTATAATAAATATTCAATAATAAATTTAATGGGTTATTAACAATTTTAACATTGACTTATAAAATATCTCTCGTTACAAGCGAATAACAATTCATAATAAGAAAATGAATTATGACAATATATGAATCGTGCAACAGAAAATGCATGTAAAATCATAGAAAATGTTTAATTTTGTATATATGATATTGTGAAATTTAAAATTCATATTTTCGACTGATTTTTTATGCATTTAAATGAAATATTATAATATGAAATTTATAAAATATATTTAAATATGTGTCTTCCAGATTTCATAATATGTCATAAATTTTCATAATAAATTTTGTTATTATGAATTATCATTCAATTTCAACGAGGGATATTAAAAAGTGGAAAGATTGACTAAAAAATGAAGCAAAATAAAATGTAAAAAGTATTGAAAATGATTTAACCAATAATTTAAGTAGATTGTATTGATTGAAATATTTATTTTGTAGAGCAATTGAATTGGATGGACGTAATGCAGTGTTTTATGGTAATCGAGCGGCAGTATACAGTAGACTTGGGGACCATCAGTCAGCAATTAAAGATTGCTATAAAGCTTTACAAATCGATCCAACGTATAGCAAAGCTTACGGACGATTGGGTTTGGCATATTCTGGCCTTAAAAATCATAAAGAAGCAATAGAGGCTTACAAAAAAGCTCTGGAAATGGAACCGGAAAATGAAAGTTATAAAACGAATTTGCACTTAGCCGAAGAACAGCTAGCTCAAGGTAACTCGGGAGCTCAAAATATGATTGATATGCATTTGATGTCGGTGATGAACAATCCGGCGCTTATAAATATTGCACAACAAATGATGAGAGAACCTTTTATGCAAAATTTGATGATGAATAGTGTTGGCGGTGATAATAATTCTTTAGATAACAATAGAATGGACACGATTGTCGAAGTGTAAGTGCAAATATAGTGTTTAACAAGTATTTTATAGTTATAATAACCTGTAAATAGATTTGAATCAAAGTATCTGTATATAACATTTTATTTTTAAATTATAAATTTGTGATATAAAGATATTGTAATTGTATTTCTATATTTTGATTTTCAGAGGTCAAAGATTACTACAACGACTACAAAATTCAAATCCCGATGCTCTTAATTCTATACTACGTGGAATGAGCCAAAATCCAAACCAAGATCCACCTCAGCAAAATTAATTAAGCCTGTAATCATGACTACTTATTTTGTCTTCGTGTTTCAGAAATGATGTAACACAACCAAACTTGATGACCGATTTATATAAACTGCAATTTTTAGAATGAAAGTTTAACAAGTTTTCCATTACTTATAAACTTAATCTCAGAAAATTTGAATCCATTTTTTATTGCGTTTGTTCATTTTGTTAAATGTGACATTTTTAACATGGTATTGATTGTATAATATCACTTATTCATATGTATATTTAACAAGATTATATACAAGATTATAAAAGACAATTTACAACTATAAAAGAAAATTGTTCAAAGTTAAAATAAAACAATATTTTGTCGTTAAATAATTTCTTTTGAATTATATGATAATGTTATATAATCAATACTATATTGAAAGTTTTTTTCTGTAAACGCTAATAATTATTCATTATCTGTACTCTATGATATGTTTAATATCAGAATGAAATATGATGAGTTTCGTCTAAATCATATATTTGAATTGAAATTGTTAAAAAAATAGTGTAATATAAATTGTAAAAACTTATGTAGGATGGTACAAAAAAGCTGCTAATTTGATATTATAATGGCTCTTACAATTAATATATATTTATATATATAAATATATTTGTGTATTTTATAACGCTTTTTCTGTCAATTTGGAATGCATTGTTCGAATAATTGTACATTTTACTTAAACTGTTACAATTCATATCTGCTTTTTCTACTTTCGTTTTTGTTGTAAAAATCATGTGTATATTTTCATTACTTTTGATTATGAAGAGAAAATACATTTCATGCAATTGTCTTCTTCTTGCATCAATTAAAAAATATGTCCATCATTTATATGAAACAATACTTCTTCTTTCGAATCAATATTCATAGCCATTTTTCTATGTAATTTTTCCACTTTTATGTACCATTATATGCTAATGTTTTCTTTTTTAACTGTCGTTATTTTAATTATACAATTTAATCCGACTTAATAAGACTTCAAGGATATTATTTTTGTATTATCATCCTAGAAAATATTTACCGTTATTTTTAATAAAATGTCTTGTTTGTTTGGAATTCGTGTTTGTCTTCACTTTTATTCTTTCATTCAATAAAACATAACCCTTGAGCTATAATATTAATTATAATCTCATTTGTTTTCTTTAGTATAACAAAATATTTTTTCAAGGAAGAAAATTGAACGCTGAAATTAAATAATGAATAATTTAATCAAATCTAAAAACAAAATCATGTAATTCTTACGTGACTAATCTCATAGGAAATATTAAGTATCAAACAAAATGAAATATTTTATTTTTATATATATATATGTATATATATATATATGGGTTTATTCATTATTGCAGTCTTTCTCAGACTCAGATGATTTCAATATTATGAAAATCGCCTTACTTTGCGCATACATCCATTCATACTTAAGCACACGTATGACATCATTGCCAGATTTGAATCCGATTAAATACTGCGCAACAAATTACAATTTCTTCTCATTGATATTTCATATATACTTACAATGATACATAATTTCTCTTTAAAAAAATGAAGAAAAGAAAATAGTTTCAACCAATTGAAACTCCTTACTTTTGTCTATTGTAACAAGTTTCCTTATAGTTAACAACTTGAAATACTTTCTTCCTCAGAAGAAGAAAAAGTAATTTGTATATAACAGTGGGAATAAAAAATTAAGTGAACATCAAATATAGATATCTATAGAACAACTTTGCACGACAACGGGATAAAATGACTCACAATCTATTACAACTATAAGCTGCAGCAAACTGTAAAATCGTAAAAAATCCGACAATATGTCCGACAATGTTCTTCCTTTTTGTTCTTTTTCAAACGAAGAACATACAAATTCGCACTGAAGTCGCAAAAAAGTTTTTTTTTCCTGCTCATCTTTTTCACTGTTCCTTTTTTTTTTTTTTTTTTTTTGAATCCAGCTTTTAATCCTTTATCTCTCTTTGCCCCCCTAAGCGTTAGCACTTAGCAGTTACAGTTTATTAGTAATCGTAGAAAATGTATCAGCCATCGAAGAATCCAAAAGACCCTTTGATCATTTTAATCCTAGAAACAACGTGCTTCAAATGTAAAAGGCATAAAAAGTCGCAAATTCACGGTCAAATCCATTTCCCTGATTGTACCCAACGTGCAATAATCACGGGATACAATGAAGTGTATCAAAAACAAAATTAAATTTCTCGATTGATCAAAGTTGACGCATATTTTATTTGGCTATTTTGGAATTATGTTCTCAAGTAATTTGATGAAAGCACAGTTTCACGCGTCAGGATATTTTCGCATACGACATTGACATCGCGTCTCACTCTCAGTACTAATATATATATATACTTTTATATTTATATATAGTTTTTATTTATTATTATAATTATTATTATAATTATTATTATCATTATGGAAAACATTGTGCAAATGGATTGTTTGTCAAAAATATGCTTATCAAATACTTTTATTTTGCAGTTTGCAATCGCCATATATAAAAATCGGGATGATTGGAATTCAAATAAAAAGATCGAACAAAAGTATTGCTTTCATTTGACGTGTATCATTGTTAAAAAAGAATTTCATTATTATCAAAAATTACTTAAACATTAGAACTTAAGTAAAATCACTATTCCATAATAAATTTATAAAATATATATATATAATATTTATATATATATTGCAATCAAAGTATATTGAAGAAGAAAAAAAATTGCAGACACTTGAATGTTGACTTGTGTATGGGTTTATAGTTTATAAGTATATTCAAATACTATCGGGTTTTTTGAGTAGCTCAAAAAACAATTAGTATTGGCATATATTCGTCGAAGCACAGCGATTGTATAATAAAAGAGCGTCTATTAATCATCAAAATTGGACAAACATACAATTTTTGTTTTGGTGTATAAAAAAGATGCGCATTTCGGCAATTCGTATATATTCATTTACAAAAGAAATTGAATAGAAACTTGATAGAACCATTTTTGTGCTTAAGTCATTTGTTTGTCAAGTTTGGGTTCATTTTGTTGTTGAAATCTTTTGTGCTTAGCTTGTCAAAATACCGGTCAAAAGTCTTTTATCCGTGAAAGTAAACTTGCGTCAAAAAGTTCGCCAACAATGATTGACGGTAGAAAAGTACTCAGGCTTTTAATAATAATAACAACAAAAATAATAAAATATAATCGGGGAATTCACATTAAGTGTTAATTTCTGTTTTAAACATTAGGTTTGAACACACGGGATATTTTGTTTCAGAGTACATAAATATAATAATATAATCGCTTTACAATTTATGTTAGTGTCATCTCATAATAATGTAGTGATTATTATATAATAATAATATATTTATACTAAATCATATTCCGTATAATCTAACAATGTAAATCTATCAAAGTTCTACCAGAAAACGACTTTTTTTTTTTTGTTTAAAACGTTGGCTGGCATTTTTTTTTCTTCTTTTTTCTTGTCTCTCTATTACGCATTACTTTGTTTCTGCATTTTGTATATTTCTTTTGAATCGCTTTTATCCGTTTTTATATTATAATTTAATTAAAGAGACGCTCGCAAATGCGATGTTTTGTGATCTGCCGTATTGTGAAACAAGCAATGCTCTCGTTCAGTGTATTACTTTTACAAAAATTATGCGCGCACTTTCTTATTTCCTCCTTCGTTCTCTCCATCAAACGATCTTTCTCACTCTCATTCACTCTCATTTCTCTCAGACTCTCTGACTTTCGTACAATATATCCTTTCAAACGTAACCCATTATTTGACGCATCTCTCTCTTTACTCTCTGCGCAACGTCTTTACGAGAAAAGATTGAATTTAAAAAAGAACAAAAGAAAATTCAATTATATTTAATATATAATAGTTTCTTTTTTTTTATAAAAGGGAAGAATCATAAAGCAAAAAATTGTAATAAAAAGTACACGATAAGAGAGAAGTGATAACAAAGCAGCAATAATGAAACGATACAGTGAATAATAATGAGAATAGATTGTAATAATAGTGTATGCTAATAATAATCATAACAATCATTAATACGATATACTAAATATTTTGCGTTATTTGCTGATTGACGATAATTTGTCTTTTAATCATTTTTCGCATATATATTCATTTTTTTTGTCTTTTCTTGTATTTTCTTCTCTTTTCCTCCATCCCCCCCCCCCCATTTTTCTTT